>JAAVTH010000120.1:0-36233 GCA_011947325.1 Phytophthora macrochlamydospora
TCTTCGCTTCGTAACGTCAAGATGCACTCCAAGCTTCGTCGTGCTGGGTCTCTGCATCGCCACCTCGCTCCTGCAGTCGGCTGACGCCAACCCCAACTCGGTTCCGGGAGGCTCGCCTCCTCCGCCGCCTTGGTCAGAATGACTATGGATCGCCGCCGTACAAGCACAATAAGCACGACCACCACCAGAACAAGCACCACCACGACAAGTATCCGTCGCACTACCGCCGACGCCTTGAAGAGGTGAAGGACGCCGCCAAGAAGACCGAGTCGTCCGACTACGACTACGAGCACGGTCACGATGACTACGGTCACAAGGACGACTACGACTACAGCTACGGCGGCTGATGACTACAAGAGCTATGGCCACAATGATTGCGACGACCACAAGGGCTACGGCGGCTACGGTGTCTACGACAACTACGGCTACGGTGGCTATGGTGGCTATGACAACTACGGCTATGGCAAGGACTGTGATGACTACTCGTACGGTGGCTATGGCAAGGACTACTACGGCAAGGACTACTACGGCTATGGCGGCTATGGCGGCTACGGCGGTGGCTATGGTGGCTACTACCCGGACTACTACTCGTCCTACAGCTACGGCTACTACCCGGACTACTCGTACGGCGGCTACGGCTACGGCTACCCTTCGTACTTCGGCTATGAATCCGCGTCGTCGTCGGTGCCGGGTGCTGCCGAAGCAACGCAGTCTGTGACCGAGTCTGCAGAGGTGCCGACTTCGTCTGTGACGGAGAAGACCAGCAAGTCGGCGGCGAAAGAGGCCAAGGCGGACAAGCCTAAGAGCAAGGCCAAGTGAAGTGAGGCTGGTCGAGCGGTGCTGTTAGACGTTAGTTGTGTGAACTAACTGCACTCTGTAGCGTATGGTCCATAGTGATCGAACCAAACAATAAGATCGATGTTATGACTACCAAAGAGTTCAAGTTGTTAAATATTTTACTCGTTACCATGAAGTTCTAGTTGCTACCGGCAAGAGTGCCATCCATTCGACCGATGATGCGTTTGAGTCTTTCGCACGTCTGGTTGTCGAGACCGATATACCGTTCAGGAAGCCAGCACTGGGCGGCCGACGACTACTGGGGCTTTTGAAGATCCTCAGATCTGTCTTGCGGGCGACGTCGACGCTTCGAATTCCGCTCGCGCTTCTTGCATCCATCCTGGCCGGTTCATTATTGCAGCCGTCTAGCGGATCGACGCTTTTGAACGCTGGGTGGTACGGGCTGTACTCGTCGAAACACTCGGGGGTATCGTTCTCGCCGCGCTTCCTTCGCTGCTGTAGGAAGCAGCAGCCCGCAACTTGGACTGGGACCGGTGGGACGATGGCGTTGGTGTCGGTTGCTGCTTTTACGCTCCGTGGTGCCTGTCGGAGCTCCGACCGGCGGTTTGCGTCCATCAATGACCACTGGCGCTGGTTTGGATACCTGCGTCTTCGGTTCCCACAAAGCTTTAGACCTGTCGACCGACAGTTTGGATACTGCCACGCGATCCTCTAAAGGTTTTGACAACAATTTGCATGCTTCACCGAAGGTCGTTGTATCGGTCTGCGTCTCTTGTCGATCAGATTTCCATCCTTTGTACGTTGTCATGGATATCTGCAGCTCGTCAAGTGGGAAATGAGACTCGCCATAGGCTTGCTGTCGTCGCTCGTAAGTCATGGTATTGCTCTCTTCTTGTGCCGACGGCGGTTCGGCACCATTTTGCTCGGGGTGATCGTTGAGAAGAGATTGCTCAGATTTCTTATGGCATTCCTCCACCGCGTCAATGAAAGGCGGCAATTGGCCGTGATCGTGGAAATATCTCGAGACAAGTTCGTCGATCACTCGCTTGTATCGCTCGACGCAGGAAAAAGTGAGGTGGAGCTGTAGTCTGACAGCACCACCACATACCTTCGACACCACTCTTCCTCGAGGAACTGAGCCTGTCGATTCCGATGGGACGGTGAGTCCCAGCGAAAACCACTCCACGGTACGTCGCTGGTGCAGCAGAGTGTACAGCGGGATTCGCGTTTCCCGACAACTTGTTCACGACCAAGTCGGCGGTCGTTCAATACGCGCACGTGGAGGTAGCCGTTCAGGGACAAGATCGGCGAGAACTCGAATTCTTCATCCCAGACTGGATAAATGCTTTTCTTCTTGGTCTGGCTGCGATGCACTCGCCCGATCGTCGAGCTATTGTTTTGCTGTGGAGACAGAGCGTGGGGAGGATACACGACTTCCAAACTAACGTAGGGATCCAAGTTCTTCGTGCGTAAATGTGTGGTGGGTAGATCGCGGGCTGACATCAAGGTAATTTTCAGCGAGCTGCGGTTCTTCCCCAACTGATCCAACTCAATCTTGGAGAGGGGGTCGACCTTGTACTGTGTCTCGGCTGCACTCAAACGCTCACACATTTTCAATATCCGCTGGGCTCCAGTTGACCGAGCCGCTACCTTCGGGTTTGCTACCGCGTCTTCTTCGCTGCTGCTGTTCACAAATGCGGCCACGCGGTCCTTCATCATTACAAATCTTCGTGCGTAGTAGGTCTCCACGCTAGCAAATTCGTCAAACTGCTTCCAAGCAGCTTGGTCCGAAGTTGACGACTCTGTCGATGCAGCCCCATTTGTAGCGGTCTGAGCGCTGTTGCTTTGCTCTGAATTCTGTGCCTGGTCGCTACCAACTTTGGCTCCATTGAGTGCAAGTTTCAAACGAGTTTCCAAAGCAGCAGCGATCGCTTCGTGGAGATCCTTTCGATACCCGTCAACGGAAGTCGCTTCGCCAGAGCTTCCTACTGACGTAGCGAGCTGCTGGGATATCTTCTCGTAGATATCCGCTTTGAGTTTTTCAAACTCGTTTGTGCCCAGCAGCTCCTTGAATTGAAGGTTGATCGGGGCCAAACCGCTATCGCTTGTTGCTGCAGCTTTCATCAGTTGGGAAACGTGTTCGCTAGCGAGCTGCAAGGAGATACCAGGAAGTTGAGCGCCTTCATTGAAACTTGGATGATCCACGATGCCAGTAAACACATCTCCATCCGTGGCACCAGTCTCCTTCTTACGTTGGGACTGCAAAAATCCATGGTTGACGCACGTTCCCGCTGAAACAGCGGACTGAGTGCCGACGACTCGTTTAACCGACTAATATGATCAAGTTCTGCCTCGACTTCTTTGAGCTCATCGAGCAGCGACGCAATTCGTCTTTCCTTCAGTTGGATCCGATCGGAAACTTCTCGATGCCGTGTCCGGAGTTCATCCACCATTTGTCTGCTCTTTGCAAGCGACAGACCCTGTTTGGAGCTCACTTTAGCTCCTCCCCCGTTCTCTTCACCCCCATCAGGTCCAAACCCAAAGGCATCACCGTTGTTGCCACTGTCACCGCGGAGTTGCGCCATGAGGTGGATCATTTGCATGTGGATCTCCTCCTTCTCAACAATCACCAGCTGCAGCTTGTGCGTAAGCGCGAAGATCTCCTTATCAAATGGAACGTCGGACCGTGTCGATAACTCCATAGGACTAAACTTCTCAGTAGTTCCTCCCGAGGTATTCAAATCAGCCTGCAGGACGCGTTTCGTCATGCGAACCATCGTAGTTTCAATCTCTTTTTCCTTGTCCTCAGCAAACCGCAGTTTGTTGCGCAGAATTTCCAGTCGTCCGCGATTCGTTTCTTCTTCTCGTCGCTTCTTGCTGCTGATGGTTCGGGGCGAACTGGGCGACGAGAAAGAGAACTGAATGGCACTGGGGTCGCCATCGATGCACGCTTGAATGTTCACGCTCAATCGGTCGATCTGGTCTTCGTACTGCGCACTCTCCTGCTTGAGCACGTGCAAGATGTGCTCCTCGTTGCGAATCTCCGTCAGAAGCGATTGCTTACAGGATTGCAAGGACTGAATCTGTTGGGCGAGAACTTCTTTATCCACAAACGGTGCTAGTGGAGACACTTCAAGCTTAGGTTGACGAGGTTTGCTCGGCGATGGAGCAGGTTTGGGCGGCGACGGCGGTGGTGTTAACTTCTGCAACTCCTTCTGCCTGCGAAACCATTCTCGTAAGCGGGACGGAGACGAAGCAGGAGAAGGCGGCAGCGAATGGCTACCCGAGGTCATCGCTCCCATGAACGCATCTGAGTTGCCGGCATTCAAATTACTGGCAGAAGAGGACCGAAGCTGCAATGTTGTGACGTTCGCATCCTCGTAGGCAGGACACGCCGCATCATCTTCAAACGTCGGGAAGCGCTCCGCTCGACCGGCATTGAGTCCATACGTAGAGTCTTCCTTGATAGCAAACTTCATGGGAGTCGCTGTTGGGGACATCATTTCTGCAGTGACATCAACCTTCTGGTCGAGATCTGCTAATGCGCGACGTATCTGCTCGATGTTTTGTGCTCGGTCGTGTTGTTTCTTGGGCGAGATCAACGGAGCTCTCGGTCGAGGCGCTACAGGGGATAAAATCTCTGCCGTCTTCATCTCGTCCGGAACCGGAACTTTGGAGGCTGTCGTGTCTTCTTCACATGACTTGCTCGTCACCTCGTTTTCCTGGGCCGGTTCCTCGCTTGACACCGAAGCGATTATTGGTGTTGGAATTACTCTCAGTGGGGAGCATGATGCGTCGACTAGTATTTTGCCTTTGTTGCGCTTGAACAACGCGTCTTTAGGCGACTTCGCGTGGGGAGGTGTCATGGGTGACGTTGCTTGGTGTGCCAGCTCGCACGGACTTCCCGCTTCACTTGCATTGTCGCCACTCAAGATATTGTGAGTGTCACGATGTGAGAACGAGCCTCGTCGCTTTTCGACGCTCCGCTCAGGTGACTGAATGCGAGGAGCCGATCGAGGCCGCTGTACTGTTGCGCTGTTGCTCGTTCGAGACGCAATCGCCATGGCAATCTGCTCGGCATTGCTAGGCTTGTCCGGGGACATTGAAATGGAGCGTCGGCGGTCGAGATTGAGCATCGCCACTTCTTGCTGCAGCTGCAGCAATTGCTCTGTGGCTGTTGACCACGCGCGCGATTTATTCTGAAGCAGCTTGGATTTGACTTGGAGCTCGCCTTTCAGCCGGAGATTCTCCGCTTCTAACGCGCTTTGGGCCTGCAGCAGTCGATTCTGTTCGTGTTCGTGAGCACGATCCGCTTCACGAAGACACGCGTCCTGGGAGAACATGGCTGCTCCAAACCGCTTGGCAGCTCGATCGCGAGCGGTGGTCGAAATCTGCACGTCGTCTAGATACTCTAGTGACCTCAATTTGCAGACCACGTAGTCTTTGTACGTGGGTAGACGGCAGAACGGGTTGGCTGCGAGGTTGCATCGGAGCAGGTTGGCAAGTGGCGCCAGCACGTCCACCTCCTTCAACATACCTAAATTGTTTCCCGAGAGATTGAGCACTTCCAGTTGTGATAGCCCCGAGAATCCCTTGGGCAAATGGACGATGAAGTTGCCCGAGATATCCAAGTGCGTTAATCCTTGAGGGTGAAAAGAGGAGCCCCCAAAATCTTCAAATTGTTGCGCGCCAGCGTCAACGTCTGCATCTGAGGGAATAATTGCAACCCGTCCAACTTTTCAATGGCGTTGCCCGTTGCATCCAACTGCACCAGACTTGTCAGCTCCGAGAGCGCACGTAAACTCTTCAATGGTCTGCGGGGTTTTCTGGCGCTTGTACTGAGATCCAATTGCTGCACCTCGGAAGCAATTTGACCCAACGAAGCACACGCCTGCGCTACCGCTCCCTGTCAACCGTCAGCGAAGACGGAGTTGAATTGGTGGGGAATCCGTCCATGGAGCTTCTGGAGCCTACAGACCTGGTTGGAATCTCGATCGACGGCGGGACGGAGGCTGCCGAGCTGCCATTGCTGACTCGGTCGTCGTCGTCGTAGGTGGCTTCGCTGCAGCAGGACACGTCGTCTTCTAACGGCGACGGGACCGTGATAGTAATTGGGGACGGGAAGTCCGTGGACTCGTCGTTCGTCTCCGTTTGGGAGTCGTCCATCGCTAGTTGGCGGAGGTCGAACAGGAACTGAGTCGACTGCTTTCGGACGGCATGACAGGAGCTGCTAAAAGGTCTTGGTGACAGGCATGGGGATAAATAAAGCGGAAGAACAAATAGCTTTACATGCCTTTCGTATCGTATCCAGGGGTACTGGCTGCGTCGGAAACGGACGCTGGGTAGAAGCTGCTGGCGACGCTTCGATCGCGCCCCTCGGCACAGTGAGCAAGGCGACGGGGTCAGTAAAACCAGACGTGTACACTGGATGGAATCTATCTATGCTCGCGAACAGGGGAGCGAGAAGGCCGCTGCAGAGAACCAAGCCATGGCAAGTCAGGGAGCCCCAGAACAAGAGACCGGATCGCTGCCGAGTCTAATGGAGACGCCCGCCAAAACAACCGACTCGACGGATACGACGACTGCAAACCCAACCGACGACGCCTTCGGGTTCGCCTTCGCCTCGCTGCCCAAAGAACCTGCGGAAGACTCTCGGCAGCAGATCGACGAGCAGTGGAAGAGTGGCGTCGCAGCTCCAGCTCCAGCCACGAAGACGGAGGAAGGACCTGGAGACGCAGTTTCCGTCAAAACTGAAGACCAGACCACGACGAATGCCCAAGAGGCTACTGCAGCGACTGCAGCTCCCACTACACTGAAGACGGAGCAGAATAAAGCTCCTGCTCCTCGCAAGTCCAAGCCGGCGATCACCATCAACACGGGGTCGCACTCAACCAACGTCGGCTCTAAACGACCACCGCCGACTCCAGTATCGCCCCCGACCTTCTCCTGGAATGACATTTTGCGGGTGCAGAACCTCATTGAGCGGTGTCTTCAGCAGTATCTGACCAAGGTACGATGAGGTGAAGTTGTTTATTGAGAATTTTGAGAGGACTGACTTGTAGTTGCTTTTGTACAGAACGAGATCTTGTTGACGTTGAAGCAACAAGCTAATGTGGAGCCAGCGTTCTCGAACGTTGTGTGGCAAAAGCTCGAGGAACAGAACCCAACGTTTTTCCGTGCGTACAGCTTGCAACTCCAGCTCAAGGAGCAGATCATCGCGTTCAACTACTTGGTACGGAAGAATGCGCACGATACTTTATCGTTCAAGACTAATGTTTATCTCTTTGGGCAGGTTGGGCAGCAAAAGGAGATGGCGATCAAAGGCGGCAAGCGTCTTCTCGGCATCAACCGCGGATCGGCTGCCAGAGTATCTACCTCATGTTCATTGTCAACAACTCCGACGACTACGACGCTGCCTCCCATCAGCATGGACGCACGTACATTCTTACGTACGCCGATTTGCTCAGTCAAGAAGCAACGGACACCCGCGGGCAGGCAGCACATGAACACGTACCAGTTGAGTGGGAACTCGTCCACCTTTCCTCCGTCGCCGTTGCCGCTACCGTCGCCCATCAAGACGGACCTAGACACCCACGCCTTCTTCACGTGAGCTCGACTGGCAGCTTTGAGACATCAAGTAGGCAAATAGTGGTGTATTACGCGGGCGTAATGCTAGTTAGTCTTCACTTTCGTCTTCCTCGCTCACCTTCACCATGGCCACTTTCTGCTCTAGCTCCAACGTCTGTGCCGGGAGTTGATTGCCGGAGAGTGTGAGACGACGCAGATTGGGGGCGTTGTCGAGCGGATTGAACGGCAGCTCGGTGATCTTGTTGTTGGCCAGCAGCAAGTGCTTGAGTTTTGGTAGTGCACCGATGCGTTTGGCCACCTTCGCGAGGCAATTGTCTTCCACGTTGAGCACCTCCAGCTCGGTGCACCGACCCAGCGACGAGTGCAGCTTGGTCAGGGAATTGTTCTGCAGGTATACCTTGCGAAGCGATTGCAGACCTTCAAGGTGTTTGGGCAGCTTCGTCAACTGGTTGCGTTCGGCATGCAGAATCTCCAGTCGCGATAGCTTGATGAACGAGTTGGGCAGCGTTGTGAGTTTGTTGCCGAGAATATCGAGCTCTTTGAGGTTCGTCAGCAGTCCAAACTCCTCGGGGAGCAATTCAAGCCCGTTGTCGTCCAGATAGAGCTCTTCCAGCAGCGACAGTTGGCACATACTCACTGGAAAGGTCTGCATTAGATTGCGATGCAGACACAGCCCGACAAGACTGCTGGATAGCTGCGCGATCTCTTCAGGGATGCCTTCGGTCGTGAGCTTGTTGTCTTCCAAGTACAAGCTTTCGAGCTTGGAGAGCTCGCCAATTCCCGTCGAAAGTGCCGTAAGTTGGTTGCCACGCACGTAGAGCTCTGTGAGCTGCCCCCACGCAGCCGTCGAAGCTGCATCACTTCCGAAAGTGTCTGGCAGCTTGGTCAACCCGTTCTTCTCCAGTGCCAACGTCTTGAGGTTGGGCGGTAGGGCGAGCACCAAGTCCGCCGGTAGCTCCGTCAATCCCTTCTCTGAGAGGTCGAGCTCCTCGAGATCGGCAAACTCTTCGGCCGTCTCGACAGGGTCGTCCAAATCGATTTCGAACTTCTCCACCACCGCCAGGAACGTCTCCAAGCGAGAGTCTCCGTCGGCACTGGTTCCGTCGTCACTCATGGGGCTTCGATTGTTCACTTGAGCAGCTAATTGCAGACTCTTTCTTGCTTTCGCCCGATATCCGCGCGATCTGGACTCCTTAGACACAGCATCTCATCCCAGGACCCTCGCCCAAAATTGGATACTTTTTCATCTTTGCAGATCGCATTTCTCGTCCGAGTGGTGTGGACAAGAAAAGCTTTCCTGCATTTCCCACGTAAAGAGAACACCTCTGCTTGGTTTCGTCGAAAAATGATTCATATTCGAGTAAATACGCTAGCCAGAGTCATTCATTTGCTTCACCATTTTGCGGCATCGGGTAGCTCAGTGGGTGATCGAGTGGACATACCTGCAGTCATTTGCGCAGCCGGACTCGCTTTCGTGTACTGGTAGACACTCTCTGCTTGTTCTCGGAGATCGGCCATCCGCTGCCACAACCTTCGGTTGTGCTGCGACTGTCGAAGCACCGCCTGCATGTCCCTCGTGTCCAGCATTTCATCGACGTCCTCGAGGTCGTCCAGAGGCGCAATCAGGTCGCCAAAGCTGTCGAAAGTATCTCTCGACTCCATGTCGTCCAGCTCGGACTCGGGCTCGAACTGTTGCGATATACTCTCCATGCGGGAGGCTTCCAGACTACTGCTGCTCGAGACCGTCGCTTTGCCCATGCTTTCATCTCTGAACAGCGGATCGTCCGAGCTAAAGCGAAGACCGCTGCCGCCTCTGTCGGACGTGTCAAGCTTCTCGTCCAGGTAGACAGGCGAGTGTCCGCTGCGAGAGTGACTCTGCTTCTGCGGGCTGTAGGCATCTCCGTAACTTCCTGCTTCGCTGCTGTCCTTCCTTCTGATCATCTCGCTGTACACTGGGTCCGAGTGGCCTCGCCTCAAATTTGCAGGGGCGTCCTGGTACACAGGCTCATGACGACCGCTTCCAGATCGGTCCCTGGCGCTCGAGAGCTTGTGGGGACGATGAGCGCCTCGCGAATTCGCTACGGGAGCCTGCATTTCTTGGAACTCGAGGCGTCGTCTTGAACTGATCTCCGGGATAGAAACATCGCCTTCCACATACTGCGGTTGATGGCCGATGTCTCGTTCGAGGTCTGAAGACCGGGCAGCATGATGGCGTTGGTGCATCGGCGGGTGCGTCATGCGATCACGGTGGCCTGGCAGGTCTTCCATCCTGATGGTAGCAATCGAAGTTACAAGCGCATTCGGATCGCTGCTACCACGATGCAAGCCTGGCGGAATTGCCGACCCGCTCGCCAAGCGACCAAATCTCCCGGACATCACTTCTTCTCGAGCGATGGTAGACGCGTTTGCCTGATTATTTGCCGCGACGCAGCCCGTGCAGAGCTCGACAACACGCGTCGTGACGAACTTGCACGTGTGTCGGCGGTTGCCGGACGCCTCGATGTTTTTCAGAGTGCGTTCCACGCAGCACTTGGAGCACATAGCGGCGGAGCAGAGCTGGCACTCGCCTCCCTGTCGGTGGAACCGCCCGAATGACTTGCTGCAAATACTGCACTGGGTCGCGTTGCTGATGTTCCTGCGCACGGGTCGCTTGTCGTTGTTGTACTCGAGTCGCCACGCGATCTTCTTGTTCTGCGAGCACTGCACTGTCTTGCCAATATACAGCAGCGAGTTTGCGCAGCTCTGCAATGCCACGGACTCGGAAAGCTTGCCGTTCGGCGTCACTTTGGCCTTGAGATACACATCCACCAACTTGTCGTTGAGCTCCACGAACAAGTGCACGCTTTCACACCGGGAGCGCACCAAATCGTGCGACTCGAGCAGCTCTGGGCAGCTGGGCAGATCCACCGAATGCATCACTTGATAGCCCACTCGAACGCCGTCTCCGCGAGTGATGACACCTGTCGCTTCGAGGTAGACGATGTCGCGGGGCGAGACGAACCGGTGCTTCGATCCCCCGTCGCCTTGACGAGCCATTTGATGCCTAAGAACCGGAACGGACTTCGCTGCGACGGACCTTCAATAGCGCACAGCACGTCTCCGTCTAGGACGTCTTCGTGGGAGTACGCTGCCTTGAGCGCCATGCTGGCGCAGTCTGGCGCTGCAACGCCATACATGACATCGTCCAGTGTGCCGATGACGGAGCCGACGCCCAGCAGTGCCGGCAACTGGTCCGAGTTTACCGCTGCGCTGTTGGATCTGCTTTTGACTCTCTTCTTTGCTCCCGTGCCTCGGTCGCCGTGGGTCCCCATCCAGTGAGCAGTTCCAGCTCCGTGGTTTGATGCACGGCCGGTTCCCGTCGGGGCATCGAGACGGAGCCTGATCCGCCCGATCCACCGGAGCTCGTACTCGACCGGGAGCTCCGCCGGCGCGACGATCCGTTGGCGGGAGCCATGGCTGCTGCCCGCGCGAAGCTTTCTTCATCCTCGACGCTCAGCCGCTGGCTGGCGGTGTAGGACCGCGATTCGCGGTAGACTGTGAGGTTCTCGTGGGTCTTGACGGTCTTCCAGCGCCGGCGGTCCACCTGTCGACGGCGCGCGAGCGCATGCTCTTCGTACTCGCTCAGGGCCCTGCCCAGCAGCTCGGTGGCCTGTGAGTGGAGGCGGCGGCAGTCCCGCTCGCTCAGCTCGAGCCTCGGGAATGGCTTCTGCGTGGTCGGGAAGGGCGCCGCCATGCTAGCGACGTGCCTTTGATCGTCGGGACCACGATGTGAGGTCGCCGCCGAGGCCTTGAGCGCTGATGGAGCGGAAGACAGAGAGAGACTGACATGCATCATAGAGTCACAATGCCACTTTGGCGCCGCAGCAGGGTCGGCCTGGTGTAGAAGAGCAACAGATGGGCCGGCACTTGGACGGTGGCTTTGTATGCACGGGCTCCGCTATCTTCCCGTTGGCGCTATGCGCGGACACCAGCCCCGAACTGATCGTTGAACCGAACCTGGTCAAAGTCGCTTCTGAAGAGACCGAATGGACTAACGCCCAGTATGGTGGAGACGAATGGCAGCAAG
Source organism: Phytophthora macrochlamydospora (assembly GCA_011947325.1). Taxonomy (NCBI): domain Eukaryota; phylum Oomycota; class Peronosporomycetes; order Peronosporales; family Peronosporaceae; genus Phytophthora; species Phytophthora macrochlamydospora. Next base: position 11,453 of record JAAVTH010000120.1, read on the forward strand.
GGAAGTCCGGGGCCCTGGTCGGGTCGGATACCCGATACCAGGGGCGCCTCGGTGCCGGCTGCAGCTAGCGCGAGCTCGACAGAGGGCACGGCAGATCCCGCTCCGCTCCTTGCTCAAAACCAGACTTTCTTCTCCGGCGTGAATCCGATAAGCTGGGATTTGCCTCAGCAAATTTGGAGCCTCGCTGAACGACGACGCGGTGGAATCGTTGAGTGTCGTCGCCGTCACAAGGATGTTATCGGGTTGGAACTGGTAGCTGTCGGGTAGAATGCAGAGGAGTGAGCGGCGGCGCCGACCTTTTCGTCGCTGGCGTTCGCGGGGTCACCTCGAGCGTCGTGGGATCTCGCCCGGATGTGTCGTGCACTCGTTGTCAGCAGCATTGAGCCAAGCGTATCGCCAGGCTTCAGCCCGGCTGAGTGAAGCCCTCATTTCGACGTGGAGCGCCGGCAAATTCGACCGTGACGCCCGAGGTGTCGGCGGATTCACCGAGTCGGTGACGGCCCGCCAGGAATTGAGCCTCAAGGTTGCCGTGCACTGTATCACTTGGTTGCCTCGCGTGCGAGCTGCCTCAAGACTCTTGAGACCACGTTGAAGCGGTCGTCAGGGTTCTGCTTCTGTTTCCCCAGTCCATGGAGGATCTCCCCATCGGAGACGCGATCCTCGAGCTAGTACTTTGGAAAACAAGACAAACCTGGGCGAGCTCCGCTGCGGCGGCTGTTGCGCTTGCCGCGTGCTCGTCCGCCTCGCAGAATGACATCACTGCGTTGTAACAACCGACCTGGAGTGTACACAGCCGGTTGCTCACCAGCGCGGTGCATATTTTACTACATGTACATGTACAGCGACTGGAGCAAGATTGCCTTCAACACGCCGATGCTGCAACGAACGAGCGGCGGACCATTACCAACGGCCCTAGAGAGTAGGTCGCAAACCGCAAGATGCGCGGCGCTGCTGGTGCGTCGACGCTGCATGCACTCAAGCCCAGCGTTTCGGTAGCCTACAATGGTGTGTTGCCTGGAAACCTGTCGGCAACGACCCCACCATGCTGAAGTCTCTCGTGTGGTCTCACGTTGCTGGTCGCCGTGAATACCAGCTGTTCGCTCTTCCAGGTAGCTGCTTGGATGAGCGAGTGCGTTGTGGGCGACACTTCCGCCAGCTCATTGTCCGTTTTGACGACGCCCTCCGACATGACGCTGCTGGTGACGGCCGTCACGACGCCCGAGCAGTTCCAACAGGCCAAACAGATCCGACTGCGGGTCTTCCACGAGGAGCAGGGCTTCGACCCGGTGCTGGAGTTTGACCACCACGACGACGAGCCCACCACCATCCATTTCCTGGGCCGAGACGTCGAGCAGGATAAGTTCGTCGCTGTGGCACGAGTGCTGATGGACGAGCCCAGCCGCAAGGCCAAGATCGGGCGAGTGGCGGTGCTGCCAGAGTGTCGCGGCAAGAACTACGGGGCGGCGCTGATGGCGGGCGTGGAGAGCCACATCCAAGACCGCGTGGAAGCGTTCAGGCTGTCTGCGCAGCTGGACAAGAAGGGCTTCTACGAGAAGTGCGGCTACCAGCGGACCAAGGAGGAGATCCACCTCGACGAAGGCGTCGAGCACTGCTGGATGGAAAAGCAAGTGTCATACATGTAGGACTCCAGTAAAGCTGTCGTCGTCTGGACAAAATATAATGCCAACGACCCAGCACCTCCTGTATCTACGTTTAACTCGGGCACTTCGGCTCGGCGGCAGACAGCAGCGGCCATACTGTGGCGAAGCGAGAGTTGATGATCACGATCAACTGGTCTTGATCTTAAACACGACGTTCTCCAGGTCTTCGCCCCCCGCCTTCCCTGCGAAAGCGTTTTCGCCCCGCGCCAACTCTGCCAAGTCTTGCAATGCAGCAGCGTGGAATCAGCGAGCGCGGCGTAAGTGAAGGAGCATGTACTTGTAATCGACGATTTAGTGCCTGGGCACGAGATATACTTCGTTTTGATCCTCTCACGTTTCTCTTGTCGACGTTGTTTTGCTCTAGCTGGGGCTTGGATACTCCTTTGCCGACTGCTCGGACGGGTGCCGCTTCTTGAACTCTTCAACGAGAGAGTTCCACTTCACGTATGAGCCGACAGACGACTGTCTTGAGCACAACCGACAGGTCCAGGTGCTCAGTCAGAGTGTGGTGGCTCCTCCACCGTTCGTTCAGAAAAACCGTTTAAGATATCGTAGCGGAGAGCCGCGTAGCGAAAAGGCATACAGCAGCGTTCAAATACATTTACTTCACAATTTTCTATCAAGTGTCCACGTCGTGACCAGAGTCTGTAGTGAAGTCCTCTGGTTTCCAACTCTCACGCTTCCTCGCCAAAGTTACCGTAAATACAGCAGCTCTAGCCGTTTGGCCTGTTCAGGAGTAAGTGCTACCATATTTACAACATTGTAGAGCTTTCGAGTCGTAGCGGCAATGGACGACAGACCTGGAGTCGAAATCGACGAGTTTAACGCTGGCCAAGATGGAGCCCAGCCGCCGAGACTTACTGGTCAAGAGGTCGACGACGTTCGCGATCTATTAATGAATTTGCCCCGGTGGGAGAATGTTCTTCGTGTTTTACAGAGGGATCAGACTGTACTCACAGAGTCGGTGGCGAATTTTGCAACTCGAGTGGAGACCCGTCAGCATGAGAGCTCCGAGCAAGCGTCCCGGACTCAACAACTCTTGGAACAAGTAATTGAGCAGATGCAACAATATTCTAGTCAGAGTAGTGCAACAATGATGGATCACACCGAAAAATTTAGAACCATGCACGCTGAAATACAGCAAATGCGCGCAGAGGTACACAAGCAACAGGCTGAGGTAGCTGAGTTGCGATCAACAGTGACAAACATCTCAGGGGTGGAAGCAAATGCTGGAGAAGATGTTGAGCTTTATCCAGAATGGGACGTGGTTGGAACCATGCCCGCGAATACTCCTGTGTATAAGGATGATGAATTGGAGTCACGAATTACTAAGAGCTTCAAGCAGAAGGAAACACCCATTTTTGGTGGCGAGAACAACGAAGACATTGATGTCTATGTTCGCAATATGATCATGTGGTACGGTGCTTTTGGATTATTTTTCAAGCAACCGCAAGTTGACGCCCGTGTTGGTAAATTGATGATGAGCCACACGAAGGGCAAGGCGAAAGTCTGGCTGTTGCAGGAGTATAGCGGTGAGTGGCGATGGAGTTGCATTGCGAAGAAAATGCGGCAGCGTTTCCTGACCAAATCTCGTGAAGAGGACCAAGTGGCGCGTTTGTTTGATTGCACACAAGGTTCTCGAGCTTTAGATACTTACATTGAGGAATTTGTCCGCCTCTCGCGAACCTCGGAGGTATCTGTGAAGTTCAAAATGATTCTATTTAAGAAAGGTCTGCAATCACAAGAGTTGAGGAATTTTCTGCAGACCAAACAGCACACGACGCTGGAAGGCCTCGTCGATGCTGCTCGAGCAATGAACCCGCGCAAAAGCACAGCGGAGCCGGGTAACAAAAGAATTCCAATAGCAAAGGAACTGGAGATCCGAACATGGGGAAGAATCGTAAATCCGCTCCCAACAATAACGTAGACAAGAAGACTGAGGTGACTAGGTGCACGCTCACGTCCTGCACAGAGCAAGGTCATTCACGAGATAAATGCTGGCAAATGCACCCGAAATGCAGCCAAAGTGGCTGAAGAAAAGAATAACGCCGCGTCTTCGACGACGGAAGCTTCGCATTCTAGCACTGAACGTCTGCTGGAAATGGTCGCTTCACTACAAGCCGACTTTGCTACTTTCAAGTCGGATTTAAACTAGTTGGTCCCGGGGATGGCGTCCCGAGACCTGACGAAGCCATCATGCCCTCGCAGTCGAAGGTCTTCGACCCCGGAAAGTCGACGAATCGGATCTACTTCCAGAAGAACTGCAAGGTTGACAAGCCAGCAAAGTATCTGATTAAAGAGACCGTTTGCCTGAAAAATGCTCAGCGTCAACGGTGTAAGACGTTTTTCGACGAAGGAGCTGACTTTTGCGGGATCACTGAAGCATTTGTAAGAAAACACCACTGGGAGAACGACGTCGTTGACCTTGGCCACTTCGCGGTGACGTACGCGAATGGCAAGACGGAGCAAGTGCCGAACAGAATTCTCCCGCTGAAAATCGTAGTAGATGAGATGGAGCCGTTCGTGTTCGACTTTAATATTTGTTTCATTCCAAACAAATGTGATCTGATGCTGGGAGTGCCATGGAAGCGAGCCATGGTGCCAATTATCGACTGGGAAACAGACAAGATATACAGCAAGAAGCAGTACGAACAGGAGCTACGGCGGTGGAATAGTAGGTCACGACCGTCTGAGAAACAGTCGTTCGTTGTCGGGGCTGAGGTAGGCCAGTCGAGCAAGCTGAAGAAGGCACCCGAGTGGCCGGCCGAAAGAAGCTTTCATTATTGTGCTCGATGGGGATTTACAAAGCATATTTCGCTTAAAGCAGCTCGCAAATTAATGCGAAACCCAGAAGTAGAGTTTGTGGCGATTCTACCACCTGAAACGGTGAACGCATTGTATGCGGAAGTGCTATTAGAGCAAGGTTTTGCGAAGGCAGTGGTGTCGGCAGCAGTCGCGACCGAGAAGCAGCAACGTCAACTGCATACCGACCTCGAAAGTTTTAAGGATAATCCGGGATACTCTCTCCTCGAAGAGTTTTCAATGATTTTCAAAACAGAATTGCCAGTCGGACCTCCTGTCCATGGAGAGCACGAGATGGAGATAAAGAGGGCACGGGAGCAGTTTATAGACAGCAGTGGAGACTTAGTCCAAGCCAGGAATCAGCACTTCGGGAATGGACGAAAATGATGCTAAAAGCTGGTCTGATTCGGCCAAGCAAGTCTCCCCACGCGGCTCCTACATTTTGCATCAAAAGGCAGTGGGTTGGCGAGTGGTGCACGATTACCGTGCCATGAACGAGCGTACAGTTCGTCAGTCTTCTCCAATGCCTCGCAAGGACTCAATCTTTGATAGAATGAGCGGTTCGTTTTGGTTGAGCTGTTTCGATCTGCTATCAGGATATTATCAATTGCGGATGCGCGAAAAGGACATTCCTTTTACAGCCTTTCAAACGCCCGATGGATTGTTCGAGTATATTGCGATACCAATGGGCCTAAGCAACGCTCCTGCAACGTTTAACCGTATTGTGCAGGGTATTTTTGCGGACCTGAGAGATTTTTCTGCAACGTATTTTGATGATATTTACGTCTTTACCAAGCAGCAGGATGTGGAATCACATCTAGCGGCAGTGCGAAAAGTATTTGAGCGCTGTCGTGACAAAAATTGTATCTGAAGCTAGCTAAATCGACATTGTGTGCAGCTGAAATTCCGTGCTTAGGTGATTTTGTGGGGCGAGATGGGGTCAGGATTGATCCTGACAAAGTTCGAGTAATACAGGAGTGGCCTGAGCCACGAGCAGTTCGAGATTTACAATCGTTCCTGGGAACAACGGTGTACGTGCAGAAATTCTGCCGATCGTACTCCGAAATGAGTGCACCGTTACTCGAATTGGTAAAGTCTCAAAAGAAAAGGGCGTTTAGCTGGACCTCGGAGCACCGCAAAGCGTTCGAAGAATTAAAAGGTGCGTTGTGTAACACGCCAGTTCTTGCTTTGCCAGATTTTTCTAAGCCGTTCGGGATGAGAACCGATGCATCTCGATTCGCTGTGGGAGGAGTTTTATTTCAGCACACAGAAAACAGAGTGGAGAGACCTATAGCATTTTGTGGCCGAAAGATGAAGGCCGCAGAATTAAATTACCCCACGCATGAGCAAGAGATGTTAGCGATTGTACATTGCTTAAACATTTGGAGAATTTACTTACTTGATGGAGGTTGCTTAGTGGAGACCGATCATCATTCGTTGGAGCGTGTCCTGACGCAGAGGAAAATAAACCGTCGAATTTGTCGATGGTATGATTTGCTGTCCGAGTTTAATTTGCGATTTCGATACATTCCAGGGACAACCAACACGGTTGCAGACGCAATGAGCCGTCGTCCGGACTTTGCGATCGATTTTGTACAGCAGAAACAGAGGCAAATGAACGCGGCGCGACGCCTGCAACAAAAGTCACTATTAACGATGATCCGATTAGCTCAAAAGAATGCTGGGTTTGGAGGAGATAACCTACCTGAACAACCCAGAGGCAACGCAAAATTTGTATTCTTCGAAACAGAAAACCTTATTCGCTGGGTAGATGGAGAAGAATCTCGTATTTTCATTCCTCAAGAGGCGACAGAATTGCAAAACACAATTCTATGGGAGCTCCATGACATTGCAAGTGCAGGGCATCCAGGAATCGAAAAACCATCGCATCCGTTAAACAACGCTTCTACTGGAAGAGAATGCATCGAACCGTTCGAAACTACGTTGCAACCTGTGAGTCTTGTCAGCGGAACAAGCACCGGACTGGAAAAGCACCAGGGTTGCTCCACCCACTCGAAATTCCAACTGGAAGATGGACATCAATTGGTATGGACTTTATTACCGGGTTACCAGAAACTACAAATGGTTATGACACCATTTTGGTCATTGCTGACAGGCTGACCAAACGGGCCCACTTCGTAGAAACCATCTCCACGATTACTGCGGAAGATTTAGCAGAATTGTTTGTGAAGGTGTATGTACGACACCACGGTCTGCCATCCGACATCATATCGGATCGAGATTCCAAGTTTACGTCCAAATTCTGGTCGGCGTGTGCAAAACTTCTTGGCACTAAGCTTAAACTAGCGTCGGCTCACCATCAGAGGACGGACGGACAAGTGGAACGAATAAATGGGATTCTTTCATCCTATTTGCGCCATTACGTTAGTGGTTTTCAGGACGATTGGGACCACTACTTGGCGTTGGCAGAATTTGCCTACAACAATCGCTATCAATCCAGCATCGAAATGAGTCCCTTTGTAGCAGATCTAGGATATTCCCCAAAACTTCCAACCGATTTAGCGTTGCCAGACACTCGGAAAGAACCAGCAACGAAATTCGTGGCTCATTTGGAGAGTATACTTCGAGCGGTGCAGGCTCAACTGCGGTCGAGCGCAGAGAAGATGAAGCTGCATTACGACCGAGGAAGACGTGACCAAAAGTTCGAAGTGGGGAGATGGTCCTCATTTCGACAAAGGACTTCAATCCCACGACAGTTGGGGCAGTCCAGCGGAAATTTGCATCAAAATGGATAGGTCCTTATGAAGTTCTGAAAGTTCATCACGATGGAGCGAGCTATGAAGTGAATTTGCCACGTGAACTGCAAATTCACCCCGTATTTCACACGATGGTGCTGAAAAATTTGTTAAGGACACTTCGGGATGTGTACGGGATTCGACTGTCCCGACGGTGCGACTGAAAGACGGGTCTGAGGGGCATCTTATCGAGAAAATTATCGATCATCGTATCAAACGCGACGGAACTGAGCAGTATAAATGCAAGTGGGTCGGGCGTTGGGACGACATTACCTGGGAACCCACAGTAAACTTGTTGTCTGTCCCTGGTTTAATTCGTGAGTACCATCGAAAGGCAAACGGGCTCCCGACTCGTACATCACAGCGCATTCTCGAAAGAAACCAGCTTTTATTCAGACGATTCGTCAATGGCCGAGGTGAAGGTCTCTTTCTGAAGGAGGTCGTGTGGTGGCTCCTCCACCGTTCGTTCAGAAAAAACCGTTTAAGATATCGTAGCGGAGAGCCGCGTAGCGAAAAGGCATACAGCAGCGTTCAAATACATTTACTTCACAATTTTCTATCAAGTGTCCACGTCGTGACCAGAGTCTGTAGTGAAGTCCTCTGGTTTCCAACTCTCACGCTTCCTCGCCAAAGTTACCGTAAATACAGCAGCTCTAGCCGTTTGGCCTGTTCAGGAGTAAGTGCTACCATATTTACAACACAGAGCCTCCTTCTACCAGAACGATTTCTCGGTAGCATGTATCTCGAAACCTCTATGAGGATAGTTCCAGGCAAGCCGACCTTTAACTCGTCCAGCTTCCGGAACGAGTCGAGCTTGCGGAGCTGGTGAGCTGCCGGACGGTGTTGCCAGCGTCTTGTCTTTGCTGTCTTGCTATGAGCTAACAACTGAACTGGAGACAAACCACAAGGGGGGCAGCACGCGAGACTTCCACACAGGAGCAAAACAAAAATATGGCCTGTCGGCGCGGTCTTTCTCCACAGCCCCCACATCCACCGGAATTGATTTCTCGCCTGCGTAACTTGCCAACATCAGTTTGGTCTGGACAACGCCTTCCACCAGCATCTGACGAGGTGAGATAACCAAACAGCTTCTCTTTACTGAGCAGGAAAGTGGCCGTGATTTACGCGTTTGGATTGCCCACTCCACAACAATTCTCAGCTCGCTTGACGGCAGAATATGCCATCGCTGACGCTCCACTTCAATTCAAGTACACAGTCCTCCCTCTGATCCTCCTTGGTAGGCCCTGATTGTCGCCCCACCACCGCTGCAACTGTTGGAAATTGGATGCTTGGTGAATGACCTCGGATTTAACGCGTGCCAGACGCGTTTCGGCCCCCGCCGGGGGCCTCGTCAGTGGCTTTACCAATCTAGAAGTGAGCGCTAACCTGCCTGGGCGATCTACCCAACGTTTCCTACTTCAATCTTCCACAAAGGTCCCTTCGCAGCCTCGACTCTGTCGTCGACTTGATCCATATTCTAACAGCAACATGCCGTCCAAGTCGTACATCGCCACCGGCGTCTCCTGTGGTGAATTGGCAGTACGTCCAAGTTGCAAGTCAACGCTTGCGGTCGCGCCGGACCAAAGACATCTGGGCAGGATTGGTTGCGCAGTGTTAGACTAAGGTAGTTTAGTAGGATTGCAAGGAGAGCTTCCCTGAGCGCCACGGACTTTGGCGCCACGAAGCTCTTCCTCACTTTTGTTTTTGCCAAATACACGTAAGGCACAACTTCCTGGGAGCACTGCCTGCTCTCCTTGCTAGTGTTCTACTTCAAGTGACCGACTCAGCTCAACATCCTTGTAGTGATACTCCAGCAAGTACCAGCAGACATATCCAAGCAAGCAACAACAACAAGCAACGGACCATGAAATCGTACAGATCTCACGAAGGCACACTGCATATTCAAAGAAGCGCAGCTAGGCGAAACTAACAGAAACCAACGCTTAAGCAGCAAAGGCTGCGCTCAATACTGATTTCGATTTACCAGCAAGCGCCCAAGTCGACTTCTCAAGCTGCAAGGTCTAAAGCCACTACAATCCTGTACTGCTGCCACGTTCGCCTGCGCTCCAGCATCTGCGTCTGCGCTAGGGTACCGAGTAGTCACTAAAACGGTTTCGCGCCCAGCGAAAACCTAAATCGTTATCTTGAATAAAGTATGCCTGAAAAAGGTTTTCAGCGGGCGAGAAAACCGTTTCTCCCGTGACTTCCGGGTAGTCTTTAACTAGAAACACAGTTACAAGCGCCACACATTTCTACTTTGTTACACAAACCAGCTCTCGAACATTCGCCATATAGTCGAGTGGGCTCGCGAAAATCTGAAGATGTCGATGTCCTGGTCGACAACAGCGGTCATTGTCCGAATGCGCTGCTTACAGAGGACGCCGAGCATAAACGCTTCGCGTAATACTTGCTGAATGTCTTACGATGCCGGCAGCAATCCATGGGCTGACTTGGTCGACGCATATTGCGACGTGTTACCCTTGCTGGATAGTAATGGTGACCCATCACATCGTTCATCTCTCGTACTGTGGAAAGGCCGCCTACCGACAACTCTGGTGCGCTTTTGGTTTAACGCCGGGGTCCCTCAGTATCGAGGAGAACAGTGCCGGCGGTAGAGCAGTGGCAAGGAGCTCGCCGTGGCGTCGTTCATCACCCGCAAGCACTCGGACACCTTCGTCCGCTTCGAGAGCGCTGTGGGATTCCAGCGCCTCGTGGATGCAGTCCGCCGCGCCGCGGAGCCTGACCCACGTCTAGCCTTTGCCGTAGAGCAGCTCCGTGGTGTCCCCGGAAACTACTTCGTTGAGTTCGGCTCGGTGGTCGAACTTTACGAATCCCTGATGTTGGGACCGAGAGGCCTCCACGGCCACCTCATCATTGGGAAGTACGGGGCGGCGGAGGGTTTGTACGACTGGGCGATATACACCCTTCAAGGGGAGTACAATATGTTCTTTCCCGGTCGTACAAACATCCGCTTCCGCTTCGCTCGCCCGATCACCGAGCCGGGTCAGACGTCGGAGTCGATTCATCGTACGGCCCGGCTCGGTGAAGCGCTCATTTCGGGACCAGTCGTTCAACGAGTTGTAGTTCCCGTATTGGCGCGGGCGTCTGTACGGCGAGCTGCTCCTCTTCGACGTCGGTCGCGTCGATGAAACCCAGCAAGCTGTCTCTGATACAAACACATATATAGAGGTGGTTGTAGGGAGCTGTAGGGTCACATGGCTCCCATCCACCCGAACTGCAGTGGTCGGCGCTTCTTCTTTACCCCCACCATCCCGCAAGCTTCGATCTCCGAATATATGAAGCGATATAACTTTAGACTCATGAAAAATCTAGGTTGCACACCATCAATCACGTTCATTCATCAAGTAAACTATGGTCTTGGGGCGCGTTATGTTGGAGGTAATCTATAGGGTACCAACAGCATGGAACCATACGCGGTGTCTGAGCTAGAAACAGTGCATCAGACTGCTTTTTAATGAGTTAATATTTTTCTTTGTTCTTTACTTTGGTAGCTATATCCTGTCTGGAACTGGGAAGGACGCGGACTCGAAAGCACCTTCCAATTAGTAGCCGTAGTAATAATCCACGTAGTAGCCGTAGACGGGGTCGCGAGTCGAATGCTAGAGCACCTTTTGTGTAGCACGGCGTATGTAGAATGAACACGTAGTTCTTGGGATGCGTCGTACGCAAGCCTAAGTCGGCGCAAAAATAAGCACGTTTTTTTAACGTCCTTGCCTTTTCCTCGCTGTATTCTTGGAACGGGCAATAGCCTGGGCCTTCTTGGGTCTCACGTATAGAGTTGCGTTGCTACGTTTTCGGCAGATCCGCCGCCTTTGACTTGCCTGCAGGTTGGGCCGGTTCGCTACCACGACGGTGGATCCAAACTTCTCATACAGCGTTTTCGCGAATACGCAGGAAGTATCTCTGTGAAGCTGAGGATCAAGGTAGCCCTGGTGCGATTGCCTGCAAGCGATGGTTGACGAGGTTACCAAGCGCACACGCTTTAGTGATGAGGAGCCATTGAGTGTCGGCAGAGCTAAGTCTGAGCCCGAGTGCAGCCCGCAGGTGTACGTTGACCGCGATATCGAAGTGTTGCCTATCCCAAACATTAACTCATCACTCCTCGCTTAGCCTGCACCGCTTCTGAGGTCGAGCGAGTTACACAACTACGGTCTGACGCTTTTGAGGACAAAGCATTATTCAAGGTATTTCATCGGTGATGCTTCCATTTCCTCATCTTGAATAGCTGGCTCCGAAGACGGGCGTACAGTGGCGAGTTGGATGTGAATAATCGTAACGTGCGATTGACTCGACGTCGATAGTGAGCTCCTGTATCGAAGACGTCAGCGAGAATACGTCGTCTTCGGAGAAAAATCTTCCTATAATTGTCAGGAGCGCACGGTGGCTAAGTTTGTCGACGACATGTTTATGGCTTGGAGAGGGGAAAGTCTGTTGAAGAAGTGCGATATATATATATAAGCGCTAAACAACTGTATGACATGATGTTAGCGCGATCAAAACGTTCATGTATGACCATGGTAGCAGTGCGCTTACCTAAGGTCATGTGCATGTTTTGGTAGCAATATTCCTGGGTGGGAGTCATGCTCACACATTCGCCTTTATCCTTGATGAGGTTCATGCATTTCGATGAAGTAGCACAACTGAAGATACATCGAATGTTCTTTCCGCCAGGGTTCACCACCCAAAAGCAACTTCAGCACTGTGAAGCACAGAACGCTACAAGAGCGTTCATTCTTTCTGCTCACCTTATTAGTGCCGCTGTCCGCCTGTCCAACTGAAACATGAGTTTGTTTTTGTGGCCGTCGCAGCGGGATTGAACGTTCAGTTTATTCTGCCATATCTTCGTATTGACATACAGAACAGGAATGCGTAACCCACACCTGTCCGCGTATATCTCATCACAGAAAAAATGCGGTGGCTGCTGGAGACGTAGACGAGAATCAGAAATTATGTAGCGCCTACGCTGGCGTTGATTGAATATTATTGTGTCTGTTTTTCAGCTTCCCAAAGAATGCACGCCCGTAAACATTGATTAATAACAGTGTGGGTCCCGAAGATGAAGATGATGGTGGATATGACGATGTTGACATCATTCAAATATTAATATGTTAACATCAATGTTGACGTCGAAGAGGGAGAATGCAATGGGGGAAGGGGAGAAGTGGTGTTACAGATGTGGAGTTCCTGTCGACGTTAAACATGGAATCCACCATAGTGAGAAACATTGTGTGCGGAACTATTGGGAAAAGCTATAGAGCGCTCATCATCTCGGTCCAAATGCTGAGAAAAGCGGATGAAGCGAAACGTCTACCTGCTTCGGGTGAGAAATGCAGCTAGTAGACCCAGACAAAGCGCTTGAGCATGGCTGGGAGGGTTCTGGACTACGGTGAACTCTACAAACGCTGTCTCACACTTCCGATGGATGCGGAAAAGCCACAGAATTACAGCGGAAGTTGAAGCTGCAGCTACTGCCACGAATACGTTCAAGTTGGCGTAGGCCACGCAGGATCTACAGCGGTGTACTGACCAGCGACCAACTATTCCAGAAACGCTCGGATTCACCTCAACAAAAGCGCGTCAGATTGACTAGCACCCCAAAACCAAGCCAAACTCTGATCTGGCCACCGCCGTCCCATCCAACTGGATCATGCATGGTGATTTGCCGTATAACATCGCCACGACCGATGCTTTCAAAGCGTTTGTCAAGATATCGACAGAAAGCATAAAGTTTGTGGTTTCGTCACAAGAAACCCATAATTTCGTGTTGAACGCTCGGTTCGAAGCGACACTATTTACCACAATGCTTCGTTTTAACATCGGACGGATCTAAGGGTTGAAGTTTTAGAATGCGATTTTACGATGGATGGAGAAAACGAGACAAAAATAAGATCACGGTGTCGATAGATATTCCTGAACACCAATGGAAGTTCAGACATACTGCTGTGCTTGCGATGGTGATGCCAGTTGGTCACGAGGCAAAATGCGTTAAAGAGATGATTAAACAGCGGTCGGCTGAGATTTATGGTTTGGAGGTTTTCGCTGATGAAGTGGGTCACTGCAGATAGAACTAATAGAAACCGGTGATGATCAAATTATGAAAGCAATTGTAGCGCCGGGGGGAGGGGGGCATTCCCACAATGCGGTGATTTAATGGAAAACTTGTCTAGAGCAAGGATGGCACGACTTCACGTAATGCCGTCGAGAGTCTGACTCTAAATAAGCTGGCAATCAGAGAAAATGATAGCAATTGTGTCTGGAATTTGCTTGAGCTTTATCGTCGAATGAACATATTCAGGTGATTTTAAGGGGAGAGAGAAACAATTTCGTCGATTGCCGTGCTGGCAAAACAATACCTTGGAAGAGTGACGTCGTCGGCATTCCAAGGGCGTGCTTTCTTCGGCCGGGATATTGAGGGGGCTCTTCGGACAAGAACAGAAAAATGCCGGCTGAAAAGCAGCTACATCATCGTAATCGGGATTTCATCCACGAGACGTCTGATGTTTTATAGTTGTTGGAGAATGCATCGATGCTGGTATGAAATTGGTAATGTTCTCTTGAGCAAGGCTCTAGGACAAAAGATAAACAGAAAATTTAAACTTTCCAGCCAACTCACAACGTCCTGCACGTCGTAAACTAAATAATCACCTCTACGCATTCGCCTCTGGTATGCTGCTCTTCCCAAACCGTACGAAGTAAATATACCAGTTGATCACGTATGCTGGTAGAAGCGGCGCCGCCTTTGCGCGCCGCATATCTAAGATTTTTTTACCTTGTTACACAAAACCGCAATACGTTTGCTTGTGCTGAGTGAAGTATAAATAATGAGTTCTTGGGATGTTATGGGGCCTTCTCGAGCGTCATCGAAGTGGATTCTGCGAGCATCCGGCAGTGTTGTTGCCGTCAAGGTGGCAGCTGTAGAACTCGTTTGCAAGGAAATTCGGTTCTGATTTACAGTTAAGGCTTTCGGTCTGTCTTACCCATCTCAACTGATACCATTTGCGTCTAATCGCAACTTGACTGGCTTCATGTCCCGCCTCTCCATGTCGCTCCTCTACCGCGCTGGATAGTCCAAATCATAGATCATACATCCTAGATCTCAGATCACCTTGCCACTCTTGGTGAGGCAACAAATTAGGTTATCTACTTTGGCCACTTCCCGCCTTATGTCAATTCAGCAACTGATCCACTCAAATAGATCAAAATTCATGAAATAACATCGGGCCAATGCGCCTTAACACCCTAAATACTCTGTCATTATTCATGACAATATGATATACTATCTACATTTAGCATACGTTGTAAGAAGGTTCATACGCATACCACGCGAAAACGACGGGCTACAGCTGACCGATCGGTGTTTAGAGCAGCCGAAGACAGAGCGGATACCTGCAATCCATGACAATATTGGGAAAATACGCAGCCGGATGCCGATTACACATCCCTTCTCTGCGTGTTAATACGAGGACATAGCGGGAAAAAGGAGGGAACATTAAATCCTGTTAAAAGTTCAGCATTATCCCGCTTGCGACGATCACAATTAATAATTTTAAGCTTCAACTGGCCAGACGGACAACGGTGGTGTGGTAGCGGTTCTGTTGACGAAATAGTAAGGGTTAAACGCACGATTTTTCCATCAAGATCTACCCGGCAGTCCCGCCTGGTGGTTGAGCACAGAACTAATGCATGCAGCTTGGTTATCAGCTAGACCCAATTTTCCCAAGACTACCAGCAACCGCCATAGAATGAATTGAGGCAGTAAAGCTGACCCACAGTAGCTTTTGAAGAATTTCCAAGTACAAGGTTGAGCTGCCGACCTGACAATCATTGGTCGTCTCACGACATCATTCGCCATAGCTTGTTGCAAAACTCCTTCTTGGTCACTATCAAGTTATTTCCCACTGCGGTTTTATCTTGTTCGCACCAAATATTTTCTTCTCACTCAGGTTCGCTTCATCTACTATTGAGTACGAGGACAATTGAAGCGAATACTTTTTCAAACACGACAATTTATTGGAATAGTTTATTTGATGGGACAAATCCGCAGAAATCCCTATTAGCTCCTGCCTACTAGCTCAACACCCTGTTGGCCAGCAGTAGGAGCAGTTCGTCGACGAATTCATCGGAACCAAAGCAGGGTTAGCATTAACCTCCGTCCTCCAGCAGCGGGAGAACCTCAAGAGCTCGTCATACCACCATGTTTCTCTCCCATTCTCCAGGACACACTTTCGATTGATTGCTTCAAGACCAGAATATTGACGATTCAAATTCATAACGGTTTCAATGGTGGTGCGTTCATGATAGTAAAGACGAGCGCGACGTCGATGACCAAAGAGGGCTCGTATGGCTTCACGACTAAGTGGTGCAGAGTTGAGTGCCTCGACAGCATCCAACCCTCGTCTTCCACGCCGCCAGTACGCAAAATCTCCACGTCCTCGTTCTCGAGCTGCCTGTCACCGTGCTTTCCGTTGATACGTGTCTTTTAGTTGAACGTCAAGCCGAGCAATTCAAAGACAGATTCGAAGGGGTTTCCGTGGGTTTGATAAGAGCTTGAATTTGCTGGTATTTCCATGGAGATATTTAATGTCATATAAGTTCTGCGAGCTCAGGACGGAAGAAACAGCTCCAGACAAATGTGAAATTTCTTAAACAAATTCCAAGCGATAGTTCCAACTGGACATAAATGCACATCGTTGTTTCTCATGAAGTCGGCATCCTGTAATTTGCCATAAGTGTCCATTTTACCGTGTTAAATTAATAAAACAAGAGCTGCTCATTGCTGCTATCCTTCTCGGTCAAGAGGATGTGTAAACATATATTTTAAATCTTATGTTTAAGCATATTTCCCGAGCGCAGCGCAGCTCGGGTGGCGACGATGTGCCACCAACTGCGAGCATAGACTTTCCACGGCTAACCCCTAGCAAATACTCAAGCACTGAACCCAGCTCTCGCGACTGAGTCTGAGTTCCTCTCAACCCAAACGATTCAAGCTCCGACAGCGGAGCCTTCATCAGCGCAAGCTTCTGCTGTTACCCATGAGCCTCAGATGTCGCTTCCTGCACTTCTAGCCAGAGCAGCTGCTCCTGATCGAACCACGGTGTCAGAGCTTGCACCCTCGTCCCCTGCTTCGGCACTCAAATCACGACGTATGATGCGTGCTCGCAAAAAAAAAAGCATTGGGACTGGAGAGGTGGGATTTCGCCTGCTGCGATAAAAGGTTTACCCGACGTCATGGATGCATTCAAGCCGATAGCGCAGTGTTGGTAAAAGCCAGGGTTTCGGCCAAACCAGTAAAGTCCGTCCCGGCCGATTGGCCTATTGGGCCTGCCACAGGCCGAACCCCAGGTTTCGGCCACAATTTTAACTCTTGTTTTATCAACTAATATTTACTGTCAAGTACCAGTAGACGTGCGGCTCGTACCAGAACCGTCCCGACGCCGCGTGCGCCCCTGTGCAGCAGCAGAAGGCGGAGGTGGCGCCGAGCACCAGCAACAGCAGCAGTTGGAGGTGGTGCCGTCCACTGTGGCGCCAAGCACCAGTATCAGCAAAAGGAGGAGATGGCGCCGTCCACTGTGGCCCCGAGCAGCAGTTGGCGGCGGCGTGTGAGTTGGCCCCGAGCAGTAGCAGAAAGCGTAGAGTGAAGGAAGGCAAGCGTGCAGTGAATCAATTGTATAAAAATATGCATTAGAAAAGCCCCTCCAATTTTACTTTCTGGCTACGGAAACCTGTAAGCGACTTCTCCTGTGGAAAATTGGCGTCATTCTCAGCTAGAAATTCGTGAAGTATTGGAGCGGGTATATCTTCATATTCATCGTCGGTAGTCTTTCCATCATTGCTGTTGCGGCCCTCAAAACCTTCACTAATTTCTGCATCGTCGAAAACTTCTTCCAGATACTCTGTCCAGAGCTGTAGAGTCTCCGAACCACCAGCACGATTACCAGGATCCTCGTCATCACTCTCCCCGTCCTCACATGCATGCATTCTTTCAGGTGAAGGAACTAAATCAACTGCATCGCCAACTATCTCTCGTTCTTCAGGGCTAATTAAAAGTTTTCTTCGTGGAAGCCTTAAAACCCAAGTAAATGTCCCGGTATGAGATAACGACATCGCCCACAGCGTTTTCGTCTCGCTGCAATCTATATGATGCGTATGAGACAGGAGCAATAACAGCTTCAGCTATTTTTAGTTCTGACCAAAATGTAGGGTCCCCAAGAACTTGTAACTTGTCCGGGTAATCATCGTCTTTTGGTAGTTTCGATGTAGCCATTTCAAAGCCGACTTAACACGCAAAATTGAGGCAAAACAGCCCTGCATTGAGTTCCATCTCGTTTCACACAGTGTCCTCAATCCAAGCTCCCGTCCATAAAATATTTTCATCAAAATTCGTACTCGTTTTAGCCACTTAGCAGAGGAGCCATTGATAATGTTCACAACTGTCGCCGCTTTAACCGCAACGTCTTGAAAGGACGTTTTTAGGACCGCTTTAACAAGGTTGTTAACGTCGTGAGCGAAACAGAATAGGAAAACAATCTGGGGCCACCGCAACGCCAAAATCCTCCTAGCCCTTTCGCATTGCCCCGCATTATCTGTAACTATAGCACCCACGTTCCATTTC
The DNA here is from genome assembly GCA_011947325.1 of Phytophthora macrochlamydospora. Taxonomy (NCBI): domain Eukaryota; phylum Oomycota; class Peronosporomycetes; order Peronosporales; family Peronosporaceae; genus Phytophthora; species Phytophthora macrochlamydospora. The sequence continues at coordinate 29,305 of JAAVTH010000120.1, forward strand.
CCGTCCAGTGCCCGCTTCAGTAGTTTTTCCAGGTCTTGAGCGATAGCAATCCCATCGTGGCGATCGCCAACAGACTCCAGGGATTAGGTGAGAAGCACGCCGAAGAGCACCAGTTGTGCTCCTAACAAATGGACCTTTGACAAGTTTTGCCATACATCAGAAGAAAGGTTAACACGACACCAGAGTCCATCTGAACCGCTTCTAAATTTTGAACGTCCTTCGTTGAACATCGTTCCGCGTGCTCCTTAAGAATCCTGCCGCCCATGACACGTCCAGACGGCAGCACATCGCTCACCCCAGGACACAACAGCTCTAGAAATCGGCGTACTGAACCCTGCTCCACAAACCTATCCGGTAGGTGCTGGTCAGCGTGTAATTCCACTAACGAACGCTCCATTTCTTTGATTTCCAACTTCGAAAACTGCCTTTTTCGTTTCTTCTTGAGTGGCGATTGTTTTCTGTGTTTTGGTGCCACCAGTAGGGTTCGCCGGGCGCGAGAAGAGTTTGCTTTGGGAGCCCTGGCCACTGCATTTTGCTTCACAGCACTATGAGACCGTGTCCGCGTCGCAATAGATTGTGGCGAAGCTACATCTCTGCGCGACAATGTTTCTGGTGGGGGCGTTGAATTAGCTGAAAGTGGCGATGACGGAAGCAACTGTGCCGCAGCGTAGTGTTGACACCTGGACAAGTGGCTCCGAAAATTCCTTGGCCTTCCAATGATCAGTTTCGAGCACTATGATCGACTTCGTTGTCGAATGCTGCCCTGCAATAAATGCACTCGTACATTCGGTTGCCGTCTTTTGCTTTGTCAGGGTCCTCTCGAACTTTGAAATGTACCACCTCCGGACCGTTTGGCCGGCCACCGCGCTGTCCAACCATGTTTAGGTTTCCACACTGGGTGCAGCCAACTCCACCTGCAAGTGCTGCTGGTCGGGCCAACACACACGCCGCCGCCAACTGGGCCTGCTCCTGCTGCTGCTCGGGGCCACACACGGCGGCGCACTGCTGCTTGCTTGGAAGAGACTTTGCGCTCTTCTGGCTTCTGGCTTTTTTTTTTACTAAAATTTAGGAGGGGGATTTTGAAGGAGAATTTCGGCCGGCGGCTATTGGCCTGGCTGGCCGTTTGGCCGAAATCAGAGGGAAAAACTAGTTTCGGCCGGCCATTGGCCGAAACCGTTTAGGCCCTTCTGCGAACACTGGATAGCGCGCGGCGAATGGGATACGGTCACACGCCAACACAATGCGAAGTTTCCAGGAGTTCATTGCACGAGAGAACGCCTTCGTGGATATTTGGTAAATTATTCCAAACCAACATGGGCACATACAATTCGATCATACCGCAAGCAGTAGAGAGAGAGCGATAAGAATTGCTAGGGCAATCATGGACCGTTCGGATATTGGTTAAGATGAACATACTGATGAAAATGCAGTTGGGTTATTCGTTGAAAACGATGCGGGTGGAAATAGCGACGACACGTAGGACATGTGCGGTGAAGCACATGGGATTATTCCAGCGGCCTGTTCGCTAGTACTTTCGCGCTCACAACGAGCAGGTAACCCGGAAAAATGAGAGCGACTTACTCTCAGTGGCTCGTGTGATGATGTTACAGGAACAGCACCAGCGTGAAATGGATTGTGAGCGGCAGCGCCACTGGATTGTCTCCAGCGTGCGGAGGTGTTAAAACCTTTAGACTTAGCTGTTTAGAACTGCAAGGAAATGTGCTTGTAGGCAGTCGGGAGTATAGCCGTGTTATCAGCAACCATCGTCATCAAGCTGTACCCTGTAGTACAGTGCCTGCATCATCAAGCAAACGACTGGTAGCGCGAGGTTGAAGAGGACTGCCAAGGGCAACACCCTGGAGAAGTAGCAGAATGTTAGCCATGGCAATGAACCTCACTTCAAAAGAATTATGTTGCGATCTAGGCGCATTAAGCGCAGTAATCGGTTCTTCTGGGACAAATACAAACACGTTTCCAATGTATAGGTCGTGTTCACCCATTGTAAAACGTGTTTTGCATTTCGTCGTCTCCACTCTGTTGAAGATACAATTTATGTCCGTGACACTTGACATCTCGATAGCAGCTTGATGATCCGACACCAGCACACGCATTAGTATCCGTCTCCCATTCGAATAAATAGAGAGCATCCAGAAGCAGTGAATTCAAAAATGTTGTACAATGTATGAATTCTGAGCCCATGGTACGAGTCCAAGACGGCACAAGACCCATACATTGTGTTGCATCTAAACTTCGAGGTCGACCTCGAGTAAATTCATTTAGTGATGGAATAGCCAATCTAGCTGGTGCGTAGTAGGTAAATCCGTAGTAAAGAGGCTCAAAGCGCTGGAAAATGTAGTAAAAATCGTTGTGATCCAGCCCTGTCCGTATGATCAACGAATTATCGTTACCAGAGCCGAACTACACCGAGAAGTCAGATGTAGCCGGCGAATGTAGAGCCACCCGCGCGATACAGCGATCGCGTGCGCGTCGGCGGCGTTGATCGAGTCTTGGTCAGTAGAATTAACGACGGCGTCAAGCTTGACGACGTCTCTGGATAACAGTGAGAAACATCAGCGTGGGGGTGACAGCGCGAACAATTGGAAGTGTACACAAAATGAGTTTTCAAGAAGCTGCGCAAATCTGGTACTCTCAAAATGGCCGGTCTATGCACAACATTTGGAAGGAATAATTAGGAACTGCCCAATGTCAACGCTGGTCAGTACCGGTTGCTACCAGTACGATTTTGCTTCTGTACATCCATCCTAGTTTGCCAACTCGCCAATATTCTCAGGGGCAGATGGCGCGCCTGCTTCGCAGCCGCGCTAGCCAGTATTTAATCATTCCTCTCCCAGTACCAGATATTCGCATAACCCTAAATTCAACCAATTAACAGCGAGTTATGCTAACCAAGCGGGTTACGCTATAAGGTTACGCTCATCGAAACACGCCACTTTGATGGAACCATCTGCTTGTCAAAAGACTCGAAGCATTCGCTGACGTCTCCTCTTACTTTCAATTCGGCCATTGCACCACCACCACCACTATTCGACACCATGACGCTTATCGTGACCACCGTGACGACCCCCGACGAGATGCAACAGGCGATGGCCCTTCGTTACCGAGTGTTCATCACCGAGCAAGGCTTCAACGCGTCCGTGGAGACCGACGACCCGTACGACGACAAGCCGACCACCGTTCACTTTCTAGGCAAAGACTCGGAGACGAACGAGTACGTGGCGGTGGCTCGCTGTCTGTTAGACGAGAAGAACCGCACGGCCAAATTCGGTCGAGTGGCGGTGTTATCCAAGTGTCGCGGCAAAGGTTTCGGCGTTCAGCTGATGGACGCCATCGAGGACCTGGTTCGAGACCGCGTGGACGCGTTCGTCCTGTCGGCACAGTACGACAAGAAGGGTTTCTACCTCAAGTGTGGTTATAACTGCACCAGTGACGAGGTGTATCTCGAGGAGGGAGCCAAGCACTGCTGGATGTCCAAGTCGGCTTAGACCATCAACAATCGACTAGAAGGAAGCTGTCAAATAGACCGGAGTTTCAACGTGCTGCTGTGTATTTAGCTAACCGTCGACCCTTTTCACCATCCAGCAATGTTCGACGCCCATCTCGATGTAAACCTCCTCGCTGGTGCACGTATACCCACACTTCTCGTAAAACCCCTTGGTGTCCGACACCGCACACAATATGAATGAGTCGACACGATCACGGATGTGGCGCTCCACAGCATCCATGAGAGCTGCACCAAAGTTCTTGCCACGATGCTCCGACAGAACCCCAACGCGACCAATCTTGGCCTTGCGTTTTGGTTCGTCCACCACCACGCGGGCCACAGCGACAAACCTGTCCTGGTCGACATCTTTGCCTAAGAAGTGGACGGTGGTTGGTTCGTCGTCGTGCTCATCAAACTGCACCTCCTCGTCGAATCCGCGCTCTTCGAGGAAGATTCGAATCCGCAATGCCGTGGCCTCCTGGTGCTCCTCCAGCGTCGACACAGCAGCCACAACCAGCGTCATTTCGACTTACGAGGAAGAACTGGAAGTGACAAAACACATTCCAATTCACTCTTCGCGAGCTGATGAGAAGACTGCAGCAAAAGGCGCTCATCTAAACAGGTTGGGAATGTCGTGAGGGGTCAACAAATTCATCAAGTAGCGGACTCCAAATAATCCACGGCGGCTTTGACAAAATCCCATCAATTCAGTTACTTAGATTGCAAGGCAATTAGTACTCTTGCACCAATTTGCGCCCGTATTCTGCGGCGCCAAGGACCACAGCTTCCTCTGGGCGGAAGCCCTTGGTTTCGAAGGCTGAGCGCTTAAAAAGGCCTCTAGTTGTTGTCGCATGAACTCGGATCGTGATCCCCGCCGATGAGTATCAGCGCACTTAGATCATCTTTCGAAACTCCTGCGGAGGACAGCGCTCGATCACAGAGCGTAATCGCATCCTGAGCAGGTCCTTCCTGGATACGAGCCAAGTCAAACGCCGTAACCTTGTGTACGAGGTGCTTGGCGCCAGTCTGGTCGGCAGTAATAAATGGTAGGTTGATGTCGGTGCTTACACGGCTCGACAGTTCGATCTTGGCGGCTTCAACGGCCTCTAAAATGCGGTAGCTGGCCATATAATCCACAGATAAATCGATCCCATGGTCCTCCTTGAATTTGTCTACCACAGCACGAAATAAGAGATGGTTCACGTGATGACCGGACACCGCTTGCGACGACAGAGTGTGAATCAAACTGAATCCGCCACTGCGGCGCTCCTTCTGAAGAAGCGAGACCGTTGAAACGTATCCACCGATATCAAAGACCGCTATCGGGCCTCTGGACGACAGCGCCTGGATACGCAGCTCCTTCTCAGCGCACTTCTCCACGGCATGCAGAGCAGCAATCGGTTCATCTATGGCCGCGAACACTGTAAACCCCGCACTGTTGGCCACCTTTTCATAATTCGACCGCCCCTGCTCGTCGGTTCCTGCAGGAACAGCAAGCACTGCTGGGAAGTTCTCGATCGGGTCCTCCCTAACGAAGCCGCTGCAGTCGTATGCAGATGGTCCAGCATAATCTCCACAGCCCACTACACAACAGGCGATCAATGAATCAGCACAGATTTTCAACTAATTTATCCCCAGTCGCATCTTACCTCAGGGCTGTATGTCTTGCCGTCGAGTTCCAGCTCTACCGCGTCCCCTTTGTGTCGTACAGTGTACGGCAGCTTGTTGATCAGTTCCTGCAGCCCCTTACCGTGCGTGTCGCCAAGAAATAACCTTGTAGCAGTTGCCGTGTAGCCTGGCTTTCTGCCCTGCAGAGACTTGGCGACAGCCCCCACCGACACGCTCTCATTGTCCACGGCCACAGCTGCAGGGGTTGCGCGCAGGCCGTCGGCGCTCTCGATCACTCGCGCGGCGTGCTGTGCGTCCAGCAGCGAGGCCGCCGCCACACGTAGGTTGGCCGAGCCGACGTCGACCCCCAAAACCTGCTGCATCCTGCGCATGGATGTCGCGTCGTCGTCGCTCTCGTCGTCGTCAGCCTCGCCTGGGAAGCCGGCGCGACGTCTGCGCACTCTCCTGAGCCCGCAGCACGTAGCGAGTGCCCACGAACAGTCCGGCGCATGCCAAACCCACTGGGATCAGCCAGGGCTGCGGTTGCGTGGCGTGGAAGCCGCGGATCTGGGTCGCGCCGATGCGCGCAGGACGATCCCCTCGCACCATGGCAATTGGTTATACTGAAGCGACTATCAAAACTCGAGTGTTCAAAGACTTTTGTGTGTAGTTAGTCTAGGCGACCTGTTTCTCCATCCAGCAGTGCTCGACGCCCATGTCCATGTGAACGTCCTCTGCAGTACGCTTGTAGCCACACTTCTCGTAGAAACCCTTGGTGTCGAGCACCGCAGACAATCGGAACGAGTCGACGCGGTCTTGCACCTGTCTCTCCACTCCTGCCATGAGAGCTGCACCGTAGTTCTTACCACGACACTCAGATAGCACCGCCACACGTCCAATCTTGGCCTTCCGGTTGGGTTCGTCCATTAGAGCCCGTGCTACAGCAACGAACTTGTCCTGCTCGACGTCCTTGCCCAGGAAGTGGATGGTGGTGGGGTCGTCGTCGAGCTCGTCAATCTGCAGGTCCTTGTCGAAGCCTCGCTCTCCATGAAAGATCCGCAGCCGCATCGCCTTGGCCTCTTCGAACTCTGCAGCCGTCGTCACAGGAACCACCAGTAGCGTCATCTTGATGCACGAAGTTCCATGTAAAAAGGAAATGACAACCAGCCGTCGCCGTGAATAGGCAAAAGTGACGCTCATCAAACAACAACGTTGGAAGAGCGCAAATTCACTTCAACAGATGGCGAAATTGTTTTAGCAACCAAGTCTGGGCAGCAAGTCCGAGGCACGGACGAGCTTTGACGTGTTGGTTACTGTTGGGAAGTTGTCTTGAGGAGCTGCGTATTTGCTTTTGACCTTCAGCGAGCCACGGACACGGGGCAATTCGTTGGGCTCGCGAGGGTTGAGATGGTCGGGTTCGCAATCGTGGATGCCGTCGAGGAATACTCCCGTTCAATGTCTTGATGCTGACGCTTGTCGTGGTGCGGTTTTGTGAGGGAATTTTCTTGTCGTTTTGACTGCACGTGACGTCCGAGCTGCTTGCATCTTTGCTTCACTTGTACGCGTCGGTCAGCTTTCGATAACTTCTCGGCGAAGTAACGGTACTTGGCCGCCTCTGCGGCGAGGTGTTTGTTGTCGAACATCGACTTGGTCTGGTCCAGCCTCCGTTTCATCTTCTTGTTCTCTTCTGCGATACGTTCTTGGTCCCGTCGCAATACAAAATAGTTGGTAGGGGTTGGACATTAAGGTGTGCGTCTGTGTGGTGAGAGACATCGAACTGCTTCGGGATCTTCTTGTGAATGCGCTCTAGACGATCCAG
>JAAVTH010000121.1:0-29652 GCA_011947325.1 Phytophthora macrochlamydospora
AACATCTCGACCATGGGGGCGGTCATGGGTCCTCGAGCATGCCGGCCTCGTAGCTCGTGTGGTACAGGTTCTCGTCCACACTGTAGGGGGCCTTGGGGGTGGCGTCGATCGGGATGTTCTGCTCCTTGGCGTACTGGATCAGGTCGGCACGACCCTTGAACTTCTCGATGAACTCGGCGTCACGCCAGGGGCGATGGTGCGCAGCTGAGCGTCCAGGGCCTGCGCGCAGAGCTCGAAGCGCACCTGGTCGTTGCCCTTGCCCGTGGCGCCGTGGGCCACGTAGCGAGCGCCTTCGGCCTGGGCGATCTCCACCTGCTTCTTGGCGATGACCGGACGAGCCAACGACGTGCCCAGCAGATAGCGGGACTCGTAGATGGCGTTGGCCTTGACGGCCTCGAAGATGTAGTGCTTGACGAACTCCTCGCGCAGGTCCTCAATGTAGACCTTCTTGGCGCCCAGGGACAGCGCTTGGCCTTGACCTTCTCGTAGTCCTCGCCCTGCTGGCCCACGTTGGCGCAGTAGCAGATGACCTCGAAGCCCTTGTTGGTGAGCCACTTCAGGATGATGGACGTGTCCAGGCCGCCGCTGTAGGCGAGCACGACCTTGTCTCCGGCTTGGGCCTTGACGCTCATGGTGGTGGGGTGCTGGGGCTGGGTGGTGGGGGTTCCTGGCGAATCGCGGAATGGCACGAAGAGATCTTAGCGAGCAGTCGGGAGGAACTGCCGCCAACGGCCCTCTAAACACCATGATGAGGCTGACGTACGCGACCGCATACAACCGCCAAGTCAAAAGTATCAAATCCCCGAGCTTTGACCGGGCTTTGAAGCACGACCAGCCGTTGCCGAGACTGAAAGAAGCCGACAGCATTCGGGCTCGACAATCGAGAACGACAAAGCAAAGGTGTTGCAAAATGAATCATGTTCAAGTAGGGAAGTCCTCACTCATAACGCCACGCATCTCTTCTGCTATTTACTCCTGGGGCACGCCGTGGAAGTAGACGATGGCGCGGATGCACTGCACAAGTCAAAACAAGCAACAGATAAGGAGGTTAGTACGATACAAGCGAGCCATCCCATCTGCAAGACACGTACGTCGCCGTGGTGCATGGCCTGGAACGCCTCGTTGATCTGCGGCAGGTCGAACTTGTGCGTGATGAACTCGTCCACCTTGAGTTCCTTCTTCATGTACTTGTCCACCAGCGAGGGCACACCGTCGCGGCTCTTGAAGCCGCCGAAGGCGCTGCCGGCCCAGCGACGGCCCGTCACGAGCTGGAACGGACGCGTGGCGAGCTCGACGCCGGCCGCAGCCACGCCGATGATGCACGACTGGCCCCAGCCCTTGTGACAGCACTCGAGCGCCGCGCGCATGGTCTCGGGGCGGCCGATGCACTCGAACGTGTAGTCCAAGCCGCCGAAACCTTCCTCCTCGGTCATCTCGATCAGCACGTCCTGGATCGGTCGGTCGGCGTAGTCCTTGGGGTTGACGCAGTCCGTGGCGCCGAACTCCTTGGCAATGTCGAACTTCTTGGGGTTAATGTCGATGGCAATGATCTTGCGGGCGCCGACGGCCTTGGCGCCCATGATGACGGCGAGTCCCACGGCTCCGAGGCCGAAGACGGCCACGGTCGAGTCCTTCTCCACCTTCATGGTGTTGACCACGGCGCCGTAGCCGGTGGTGATGCCGCAGCCCAGCAGACAGACCTTGTCCAGCGGCGCCGACGGGTCGATCTTGGCCACCGAGATCTCCGGCAGCACCGTACTCGGAGAAGGTGGAGGTGCCCATGAAGTGGAACAGCGTCTCGCCGTTGCGCTTGCACGTGAAGCGCGACGTGCCGTCGGGCATGAGGCCACGGCCCTGCGTGCTGCGGATGACCGAGCAGAGGTTGGTCTTGCTCGACTTGCAGAACTTGCAGCTGCGGCACTGCGGCGTGTAGCACGGCACGACGTGGTCGCCGACCTGCACGGACGTCACGTCGGGCCCGACGCTCTCCACGACGCCGGCGCCCTCGTGGCCCATGATGACGGGGAACAGGCCTTCCGGGTCGGCGCCCGAGCGCGTGTACTCGTCCGTGTGGCACACGCCCGTGGCCAGGATCTTGATGCGCACCTCGCCCGAGCGAGGAGGCGCCACCTCCACGTCCTCCAGCACGTAGTCGTCCTTGGCCTTCCAGCACACGGCGGCCTTGCAGGTGATCGGTTGCGGGAGCTCATGGCGGTCGAGGGAGGGTAAATCAAAGTGTGTGGAGACGAGATCTTGTGAGTCAAGTGTGACACGGGGATTTATAGCGAATCAAAGAGGGTTAAATGCGAGTATTTCGTCAACGGCAGTGATTGCATGTCCGACCAGCACTCGCCATGGCGTAGATTGGAGGCACGCTTGCAGTCTTGGGGAGGTTTGACATGGGACAGCAGCTCGTAAGGCAGTGCGCGGCGGATAATCATTGAGAAAATGGAGGTCAAAAGAGGTGAGAGTTGTGGGTGCTTTTTGACGAACAGCAGAATGTTGGAGCGAGCGATGGCAATCAAAAGCTCTGCTCGTGTCTTGCTGCAATAAGAAAACATACGCTGAGATCAGACAGATTGCTGCTGAGTTATCTCGATTAAGTTTTTCCGACGGCGGACTTCCGCCAGTCGCAAAGATGAAGTCCATCCGTGATCCCCTTGCTTGCAAGAAGAGTGTTGCAGTTGGAGAAACCCGTGCAGACAGGAGCCCGAAGCGCTGGAGTGAAAGAGCCAATAACTTGCTCAGCTGACACGGCAGCGCAAGGCTGGACCACCCGTGAATAACGACCAACTTTGTGCAGATATTAGTAGATTTCAACAAGAGCGACCGCATGTTCATGTGAAACTAAACCCCGAGCCGCAGAAAAGCATAGGCTATCCGATGGCTCAAACATCCTCAATTTTCACAGCCAGTCATAGACTCGATGGGGTTGAACGATCATCGTGAGAATAACTCAGACGCTCAAGTTGTTTCGCAATTGAAATGGCCGAGAACAAAGGTGAATAACTTGAAGAGGAGCACTCGTCTTGTAGGCACCAGTCTCACAGGGCTATTACTACCTCGACAAGAGGCATGGAAGGAGAGATAGTGATCGTCTGTTCGGTTAGATTCCTAAAGTTCACATTGCTCTCAATTCGCTACACTCTCACGTTATTCGCCTTCGCACGTAGTCGTGGAGCACACCAAGCGTGCGTTGCAATCACACACCAAGCACGTTGGTCCAAAAGGAACTGCTGCGCCTGACCAGCATCAACCACGGTCTCCGCACTACACAGCCGAGTGGTACTGCAGCGAGTGACTTCGTCCACGTCGTTATCGGCCGCTCTCCCCGATCTCAGGCGTGGTTGACTGCTGTGCAAGCTTCTTTCTCGCCGTTTGCGAATACATCTCCATCCACACCTGCGTCGGACCCTCTGCAGGGTTATCCGACGGAATCCGTGGATTTGGCTCACGCTTGCTCTGTGCTCAACATGCCCAGCCCCCTGCACGCGATCGTTATGTGTAAAGGACGCTCCTACTTTCTTGCACCGCCTCGCAGGGGAAAAAATAAAGCAGGTCAGGTATTCGCATCTCAAGACTGCAGTCTGTACGCGCAAGTTCTCTACTCGCGAAAAGAAACTTGTGTTGGTCTAGAGCGTCTGGAGCCAACCAAGCTGCAGCAACGCAGGGCCCTCCTTCCCGAGCGGGTCTCAGCAAGCACACGTCGTTGCATCTCATGATGGGATGCCAACTCGTTGAACGACGCGATTCAAGCTTTCCGAGCAGGAAATGAGGCCACTTTCGGTGCATGTACTTTCGGTGAATAAGACTCAACGATGCCGGATACCTTGAAGTGCGTTCGTGGCCAAGCTTGACGGTCATGCCGCCACCGCTAAATGCTTGCAGACTTCGGACTCCGGGAGCAATGGGAGCCTCGCGCCTTCCTGCTGAGCTGGGCCATTCGAGTCGTGCGTGATTCGTAAAGACGGCGCTTTGCTGCAACCGCGGGATACAACACACTCTGTCGGGAACTCTGTCGGGACAGCCTCGAGCCTCACTTCGGTGGGGCGTGCTCTCTTCGCGAGTGAAGCCCGTTGCCTGACTCAAGGTAAAGAGATGCGCTGGCGCGCGACTTCTACGTCCTCGTCGACAGAACCGCCATCCGGCGCGTAGCAGATCGCGGCAATAACGACGGAGAAGCTGTTCTGCTGGAAAGCACAGGTTTGTGGGGGCCTGAGGCGGCTGGAGGACCAATCAAGTGCTCACACAGGCCTTACCCTTGGATAACGCGCGCACTAAACCTCGTCGCGGACGTAATCAAAATGGAGTTAAAGGCACAGTGGCGGCGCTAAAATGCAGTTCAACGAAAATGCTTGAAAGTCAAGCCTTGCAGCGGCGTGGCGGTCGTGTTGTGTCTGAGTGATCTTCCGACGCGTACTGTGCCGCCCCCGCTTCGCACCGCATTGACAAGTTTTTTTGCCGGCGCCGGCGCTCGCCAATTCGCTCCTCCAGCCGACTTAAATCGCCTGCGCGGCATCTCTGGCCGCCCCAGCTGGGTCGTTCTCGTGTGGCCCACAGTCGACGCGGTACAGCAGCCTCAGAGCCGGGTCAACGAGTTGCCCCCGTCGTTTACGGGACCGGTACGCCCGGCTGGATAGTATCCAGCGGGGAAACACAAAAGAAATTCGGCCGAGCTTTGAGCTCCGTTGAAGTGCGCCACCGAAAGGCAAGTCGCGCTCGAATGCTCGCCACTGCAAGAAAAATGAAGCAAGCAAGACTGGTGGTGGTGGGGAAGCGACGACGGTGGCGGAGCTGCGCTGTTGGCAATAATCAGCTCGGGGCGACACGGCTTCTTGCGTGAGCAAGGTCTCCCAATCACGAGATGATGAGTGCGCTCTACCCGGAGCTGAGGCTGCTAGGTGCAACCCGTGGTCCTCGCAGGACAGCAAAAAGGGTGCGCAGGGTGTTTATTACCTGCTCAGCGTTATCGTTAGCCTTTCTTTGAGTCAGCGGCTGTCCGCCGTAGACTCCGCTGATGCCTCGGGCCGTGCGTCGAGCCGGCAATACGTGCTCGACAGCAGGTGGGTCGGTGTGGGGGACCAATCCTGCGCTAGCTCCCAACGCGCCGTCGGTCCTTTTCGTCTCGGTGGCTTGGTTGGGTGGCGGGGCTCGGCGGACAACCTGCAGGCTTCGGCGCAGGTCATGGCGAGCAGGAGCCGTGCTTCCCAGGTTGCTCAACGAACGCGGCGCCGTCGATTCGCCGCGTCGGGCATGACGTGATTGGGGCGCTTCAACAGCGACCGAGAGGCCAAGTCCCACCTGCGGCGAGGCCCACACAGACTGCTTTCCCCACACCAGCCCACTACGACGCACGCCGGCTGGGCCGTCACGCCGCCGACGGAAACATGGCCAGGTTTCCGCCCCGCAGAAGAGAGACACATTCGCGTCGTACAACCAGCAGCAGCAGCAGCAGCAAATCGCGGCCACGATTGTGGCGGCTTCTCCTTACCCCCACGGACGCCGGAGACTCCACTGGCCCAACGCAAACGCCAGCGGGGAAAGGAAGCGCAAGCGAAAAAGCCCCCACAAAAAGAGGAGTTAATCCTCGCACCGTCTATCTCGGAGCGGTGTGGTGTTGCTGCTGCTTGTGCCGTGTGGTGTTGGCGTGTGCTGTGTATCGCCTGACACTTTCGCACGGGAATTGAGCCAGCCATCTCTCGTCTCCTCTCGCGAGACTTGAGCCTCACTCTGGAAAACATCCATTACTGCTCACGGAGATCGCCTCGGCCCCACCGCAGCGCGTTGCCAGCACCACAGCTCGCCGCCGCCTTCGCTGGATGATTTGTGAGGCTCGCGCTCCAGTCTTTGAGCCAGTCTTCAAGGATTCCGCCATGCAGCCGGGTGGCCACCACCACCAGCAGACCAACGGCTACGAGTATGATGATTACCAGAGCTACAGCCAACCGCCGACGCCCGCTTCCGGCGGCGAGGCTCGCCCCTCAGTCCCCAGCATGCGACCGACGCTCGATGCGCCAGCCTACTACCCGCCGCAAGGCATGCTGCCGTCGCCGTACACGCCGCAGCACTCCTTTTACCAGCCGAGCCGCACGCCCGTGGCCATCTCGCAGTTCCCCTACGCAGAGTCTCCGCTCGAGCACAAGCCTCCGACAGGATACCAGCGCGCCGAGCCGCTCCCGCTCGAGCGCATGTGTGACGTGTGCCAGCACCCGGACCCGGTTCTTGTAGCTCCTAACTGTAATCACACGTTCCACTCGCGCTGTGTGCACGCGTGGCCGCTGGACGCCTGTCCGGCGTGCGCCGCGCCATTAGAACAGGTCGCCATCTCGGGCAGCGTCAATATGATGGCGCAGCCCGCTCCTCGCAGCGGCAAGTGGACTCGACCCGAAGAAGTTTTCATCGACGGCATTCTGCGCGAGTTTGACCGCCAGGCTTTGCCCCTGGCACACGGCACACCCATCCGACTAGTGCTGGCCAAGCTGCTCAATTGCTCGACGATGCGCTTGTCCAAGAAATTTCAGAAGAACGCACTCGGCAAGCGGACCTTCCGGGTCAGCAAACCTGCGCGTGGCGAGAAGGCGCTGCAATTTGACCAGATGGACCACACCCGACGACAACGCGAGTTTTCTCGCCTGGAGCAAGCTTTCCGACAGGAGCTGGTGGACCAGTTCCGCCGCGAAAACAACACGGACGAAGGCGCACTGGTCGAGACGCAGAATCTGCGCTGCGCGGTGCAGCAGTTTTGGGTCAGCAACTTCCTCAAATTCGCGATCCTCGTGGGTCAACCTGTGGTGGGACTCGATGTCTCGGACGCCAAGAAGCGCAAGCACGCGCTGCAATTATTACGCAACGCCAAGTACGACGAGTTGTTATCACCATGGAGCCACCATCACCCTTCCCCAGCCAACACGGCCAGCGTGACCCCGATGCCGCCCATTATGGCGACTCCGTCGGGAGACGTCCACAATGCCACCAGCTCGTGGAGTTCCGGTGCGCCAGTGTATTCGGCAACGAACCTGGGACACCAGGACAACGGGCCGTCACTACTGCAGCAAATCGATCGGCGGCCTGCCAAGAAAATGCGCACTCCTGAAGGCAGCGTCGAGGTAAACCGCTACGGACTGCAGGTATCCACAATGGACCAGTCTGCGTCGGCGTTCCCGCACTACGAGAGACTGTCGCCACCGCCAGCAGCGGCGTCGCCGTTTGACTACAGCCAGCAGCAGACGCAGCAGCAGTATTCGCCAGAGTCATATGTCCGCCCGTCCACCAGCTACTATAGCGACGTCAAGGCGGAAAAGCCAGGCTTGGGCTATGCCAGCGTGCACCAACAGCAGCAGCAGCAGATGCCGTCGACATTAGTGGACAACGAGCCAATTGCCCACAGCGAGAGAAGCGGGCTAGCGCCGACGACCTACCAGGCGGGATCGGGGGCTTATCACGCGAGCAGCGCTGGCGTTCCCTGGGACGATCTGCTGGAGAACGTGCCTGCATCGGCATCAAATACCAACGCAGGGGCAGCGCACAGCCAGCAAGCCAAGGACCTCCCTACCAGAACTGGTCCAACAACCCGCACATGATGTGAGAAGAATTATTGTCCTGAGTCGAGTCGAGTGGGTCTCGATGTTATGTGTGACGCGAACGAAAGCGTCCAATTTGAGTATTTGAAGAATTGTCGTCTAGTGCAGCTAAAGAAGTTATGATAACAACCGCGCGTGGAATTACCCGAGCAAAAATGTCGATGAAGCTGCCATGTGAAATACTTTTGGTAGTTTCCCTGTACTTCGTCATCAGTCGCGTTATCCAAATCATCCCGGTACATCGATGGACTACTTGAAGGCGTCGTGCACGGCGGTGTGTTGCTTGGGAAAAACATTGCTTGTGGTGTGAAGTTACCTTTCATTTAGAATAGAAGACACCTGCAGGGTGCAATGATTTTACAAAAGGAAATATGAAATGAGCAAGTCAACGCTGGACCTAATGACGGCTGGAAGCCTTGGCATTAGCAGGACTTCATCAAAGCGGTGACGATGGCTGGGCGTTTATCGAACTTTGCTGTCGCGACTTTAGGTGCTGGACAAGCATTCCCTCCCGTCTACTTTATCCACACTAGTTCTAAATATAGAACTAGTGTGTATACATATACATCTAGCGCGAATAAAACAGAATTTGAAACACGTTTGTCTTCCCTGGAGGTTTCTTGGAAGCGGTACGCTCACTTTAATCCACCTACTCCTGAAACTATTCCGTTATAGTTAACATATGAATTTACGTATGGCGGGAAATCAGTACTTTTCCCTGTATTAATCATATGGTGCTTGTGATTGGACGAGACTCATATTGTGACAAAGTGTTTTGCTGGCACAAAACCTGCACTAAAGCCTTCGCTTTGCAATCTCCTCGCAAAACCGTTATGATAATTCAAGATGGGGCACAGTTTCGCGCCAAGTTCTCCAACTGATTGCATCAAATTTTCGGTCAGTTCTCTATTAGAAGGAACGAAAACTGTCCGAAAAATTTGGTGACCAGTCAAACGTAGGCGTGCTGCATTTCGTACTTAGATAACTTCTCATCTGTCTCGTCATTCTCTACTCAGTGCTTCTGTACGCTGCAGCTCGGGGAGCGGGAATAGAGGTGCTGTTTCGGGTCAGGTCTGATACCATACTTGGCTGAAGGTCAGCTGGCTGCCTTGGTCCAGGTGTCGCGCCTTGCTGCAGAGAGCCCCCCTTCGCGACATAGAGCAGCTTCGAAAGAAGAAGCTGTTGGAAAGTGGTAGTCGACCAGGGATCTGCAGGCACCGGGCAGCTGTGTTATCGGTAGGTAAAGTCTAGGACAGGGCAGGACTCGGCGTGCGCCCGAGACTCTAAATCTCACTTTCTCTTTTGCTTTCTGGAACTCTGAGTGTAGCAGGAACCCGCCAACAACGGAGGGTTTCAACAGAAGCGGCCCTCGAAACTTCTAACTCCAGGCCCCACCAGGCTGAGCAGACCTTATAGAGCCACTGTCTGCTTTTCTGGCCGTTTTCTCTCATGTTTGCTTTAGTGCGTGCAAATGTCGTGGCAACGGCAACGTCAGCAGCTCTTCGTCGTTGTTTCCTGCCACCAAATCTTCTCATGTTTGAGACAGAAGATCGGTGTGCAGTCGCCACATGAACTCAACGTGACTAGGGCGGTGCGAAGGAATTGAGTCCGAGAACAAAAGTCGCCCAAAGAACATGGCGCTAGGCACTTACTGTTGAAAGCTTTGAATCTCGCTGTTTAGCACTGCATGGATATGTGTTTGACGGCAGTCGGGAGTGCAGCCGCGTTATCTGTAACCATCGTCCTTAAGCTGCGCCCCGTAATACGGTGACTGCATCATCAAGCAAACGACTAGTGGTGCAAGGCCAAAGGGAGCTGCCACAGGGCAGCATCCTGGAGAAGTGGCAGAAAATTAGCAATGGTAATGTACTTCACTTCAAAACTTACATCCTGAGCGCATTCGACTTTTACTTCACTTATCGCTACATAAATATAATACTTACAAAATTGCTCAATGGCAGAGCATCCAGAATTTATTGCGCTTGTTTGGATTGGCTCTCAGCCAGTGCGATTCCTAGTCTGGCTGCTCTACACAGCCGGTTCAAGTGACTCGTCGTGAGTCGGACGGCCGCGTCTCAGCGGTGCCGTGTCCTCGACTGGTCGTCGACTACCATGAGACTATGGGCGGCGTAGACGCCCACGACCAATTACGCCTGTAGCACTACTCCATCTAGAAGTCTGTGCGGATGCGGAAGTACTACAGGACAATATTAATAGGGCTGGTGGATCTGGTGTTGGTGAACGCGTATTTTGTGCACAAACTTGCGATGGAAAGGTGGGGAAACCGGTGCCAACGGGATCCGAATGCATGACCCTGACATGGTAGATGTCCAGTGAGAGCATGCGCTCTTACGCAATACCCTCCGTTTCTAGAGTTATCGCATAATGGAGGTTCGTGTAGGTGTGATACGATTGAGATATTTTATGAGTACATGATGGAATATTTAATGAATGGGCTAACATGTCCAGCAGGTGAGTCCAAGCAGGCATCCAACAAGGCAAAACGCTGTGACAGAGCTCCATCGATATTTCCCCGGTCAAACCCCTTGGACAGGCATGGTATTTTTCTTTTATCTGCTTTATTCCACAGGTTGTAGCTCCAATTGGACGTAGGCAGTAACAATAGAAGCTTAATGTCTATGTTTGTTTTGAGTAACGCGCTGCCTTCGTCTTCATTCCACTTGCCAGCAAGAAATTATCGGCTACTGAGTAGTGGGCTGAGTAGTGGTTTGTCATGAAGACCTACCAATATATCCACACACAAAATGCCACCCAGTTTATGGAAAGGAAAACATTTTATATTTAGAACTAGCGGGGCTAAATCGGAATCCATTTGAAAATACGTAAATCAAAACTACACTAGATACTTTTGGGGCGAACGATTTTACAATTTCCAAGCAGCAATGAATGCTTTACGATTTTCGGCGAATACACTGTATATATCATAAGGGGCAAGCTGCTCGGCGCTATCACTTCTGGAATGCATACAGAGATGCCTATGACAAGTGTGAGGAACAAGACGATCGGAATGAAATGGCAGTAGTACGTTTTGCTAGCCGCCTTCGCTGAGAACCGTTCGACGTCATATAGCTCGGTCACGTGCAGTCCGTGGTGGATGGCAGCCTTCACTGCGTGAATGTACGGGAACATCTCATCTTGCCACCGCCTGCGTGTGCAACCCTTTCCGACAAGATTGACGGTGCGCCAAACGTGAACATAATCGGGACGTTTACTCACATCTGTAAACCGGATCATGTATTTACCGTCCAGGCAGTTACGAAAACACTCTAAATAATATTTTGTTTTGTATATGTAAATCAGATCTAAACGTACAGCACAGAGAATCCTCGACCTTACACAAGGCGGTGTCCATAGCTTGTAAGCGCTTGGAATATTTTGCGAAGTGACATTAAGCTGGCTAGGACTCTAACTCTTTTCCTACGGAGGCTTTCGTGTGGCAAGCCCCTCCGTCGTCTCTAGACCAGTCATTCCTCTTTATTATGAAATACCGCTGATGATGCGGCTTCACTCAATTATAAAGAAAGTTGACTCAAGTAGTAGAGATGTTTCGCAAAAGACTTCACCTTCACATTATCCGCACAGGGGCCAGCGATGAGCAAAACCGGGGCGAAACATGACGTTGTGAGGATTTTCAGTCCGCAGAAATGGCGAGTGTGAGGAATTAAATCTGCAGCGGGTTATGTATCGTACATCACATAACAGCTCTGCTCCGCCACTCAATCACTCTCAAGATGCGTCGAAATTTCTCCGATGAAGAGGATCTAGCGCTCCTGCGGCAGGCGCTAGGCGACCGCCCTTTCTGCAGCCT
Organism: Phytophthora macrochlamydospora; assembly: GCA_011947325.1. Taxonomy (NCBI): domain Eukaryota; phylum Oomycota; class Peronosporomycetes; order Peronosporales; family Peronosporaceae; genus Phytophthora; species Phytophthora macrochlamydospora. The sequence continues at coordinate 11,410 of JAAVTH010000121.1, forward strand.
CGTGGAGGCATTCTGGCCAAGTGGGACGCTCTGGCAGCGACCCTCGTAGCTGATGAAAGCTTTCCGCGTGACAAACTCAGCGGAAAGACCGCTAGTAGGCGGTTCGACAAGCTGCTGAAAACGCACCGAGAGCAGGCAACCGAGGCAGCTGCTCTGTCTGGCGTCTCTGAAGAAGAATCAGAGAAAACGACGATCTTAGATGAGATAGTCACGCTGATTGATGACCATGCCACTTCTGTTGCGGCTGCGAAGGAGTCCTATCGCCGAAAGCGCGAGCGGAGGAGGAGGCATCCTCACGGCGCGTCGTCTGGCCATGGAAACATTGCGTGAAGGATCAGAGGAAGGCAGCCCACCCAAGAAGCGCAAGGACACAGAGCTTAAAGAGCTACTAGTCAGTCTGAAGGAGAAAGAGGCGGCTGAAAAAAAAGGCTGAAAAGGAGGAGATGGCGTTGAAATGAGCCCAGGAACGGATGGAAGACCGCGCGGAGGCTGCTTGTGCGCGTCAAGAAGCGAACGAGCACATGCTACAGCTTGTCGGGGCTGTCACGAACAGCATCTTAGCAATTATCAATGCGCAGAAAGCAACTTAGAGTAGTGATTCTATTGCAGTAGATAGGACTCTAGACTAGGAGGTGTTAGATCGAAGTACGAGCTAATCTGATTGCCTTGATAATAGCAGCAGTGGTAGTTTGGCAGCAGCATACTGGTAGCAACGTACTTACCAACAGGAGATAGTCGAATTCGAAGAGACTTCTTGAAATCGATGAAAGCCCACAGCGTCTTTAGCTCCTTGAACTTCCACTCCACGGCTTCACGAACAGAGCTCATTCTGGAGTTGAAAAGCTGTTCAACAGTCGAAAGCCTGCCCTTCTTGAAGCCAGAGACGATGAACTTGCGTATACCGTACGCAGGGCCCCTGTAGATATTGTAGCCGTCAAAGATTGCGCGATGCTCTTCTAGAAACTGAATCAACTTGCTTTCGTTGAGTAGCGTGATGTCATGTCGTCGACCTTCAATGGGCCCCCAAAAATGTATGGCCAACCCATCAGGTGTCACGACTCTTGGAAACATAAGTTTCGTGCCCATTGCAACGCACTCGTCATGGATATTGAAGTGAGGCGCCAATATTTGGGAATTTTTAACCTTCCGTACGCAGCTCCGCCACTATGCGCCTCACGTGCATGATACCGGCAGCTTCATACCGCAGATATGTGTTCTGACCGCTTCCTACTCACCAACTTGCCCACAAATGAATAGCGGTAGATGCCGGACAAGCCATCGGGCCGGAGGACCAAATGTGGCTGATCCTTTCCGCATTGAGTTTGTCCCCAGCTCGGTGGCGTCGTGCCTCAACTCAGCTGCAACATCTTCTTGAGTAAGCAAATGGAGCCTGCACTTCTGGAAACGCTCATATTGATTATGCCAGGGAAAGTAGATCACTGCCGTCGAAATTCGACGTTGCCGAGTAAAGCCCCAACGCAACTATAGGACAAATGCTAGGCTGAAGTGGAATTGCGTGGACATGCCGACGGTCTCGTGGCCGATTACCACCTTGATCATTTTCGTGCGCGCGAAGTAAACCTGCAACGCATCGCCTCTCCATTCCATGTGAGAGTGACGAATGCCAAACGCATTCGAGGAGTGGCATATAAATTCCATGCAATGACCATGTAGGCATGTGCGAATGCCATCTCCTTGCTTGCGTTTCCTATCATTTTCTCACGCAAAAACGAATATAGATCAAACATGAGCGGGTCCTTACCAGGCGACACGATGGCATCCTCATTCCCAGCGTCTTTGGCGAGTTTGTGCTTGAATCCCTTGAAATAGTTCGTGAGCTCGGACTCCGTGCGTAGCTGTTGTATTGTGGCTATACTTGTGTCTCCGAGACTGAGAATGGCGTGTGACTTGTGTCGGGCGAGCCAAGCGAGGAAGTGGCAGTAGGAGTTCTGGTAAGTTGTTGTTGGGCGCTCGCTAGCGGTATTGTCGCGAATTTCGCTTACTGTTTGCTCTAACTTCGCTCAATCCTGGCCCTCCATTATGGTTAGGCAAGCGTCTGCGTGCGAATTGCAATGAACGAAGTTCGCCGTAGATTCAGACAGGGAAAAAAATCAAATTTCGGGTTCACTGTTGAACACATTTTGGGGAATGTGTTTTTGCGATCGGGGTTATTCCCGGGGCGGCCGCCTCTCGTCACTGCTGCTGCTCCTGCGGGGCTTGTGCTCTGCTGCAGCGCTCTACCCACCACCAACATCCGAGGTGTCCACGGGCTCTGAAGACGTGCTCAAGTAAGTGGAGTGGTTCTTTCATCCTCATCTACTCCAAATAATATCCTAACACTTTTATTCTTATTCTTCTTTGACAGAAGAAACTCGCAGAACTTAGTGGTGGATGACGAGTCGCTGAGCGGCGGCGAGACGTTCGCGTTCCAGGCCGAGATCTCGTGTCTCATGGACATCCTCATCAACTCGCTGTACCGCACCAAGGAGATCTTCCTGCGCAATCTCATCTCCAACGCCTCGGACGCGCTGGACAAGATCCGCTTGCTGGCACTGTCAACAGCGAGCTGCTGGGCGAACTGAGGGACCTGGAGATCCGCATCAGCGTCGACCGCGACGCGCACGGTGTGGTATGACCAAGGACGACCTTGTCAACAACCTGGGCACGGTGGCCAAGTCCGGCACCGCCAACTTCGTCGAGTCCATGCAGGCTGGTGTCGACGACAGCAGCCTCATCGGCCAGTTCGGCGTCGGTTTCTACTCGGTCTACCTCGTGGCCGACCGCGTGCGCTTCATCAGCAAGCACCACGACGACGCCCAGTACATTTGGGAGTCGGATGCCAACGCGTCCTTCATGATCGCCAAGGACCCACGCGGTGACACACTGGGACGTGGCACAGAGATCACGCTGTTCCTCAAACCTGACGCCACGGAGTTCCAGGACCAAGAGAAGCTCAAGAACCTCGTCGGACACTATAGTGAGTTCATTAATTTCCCCATCTTCGTTAACTCGAGCTCTACTGAGACCTATGAGGTTGAAGAGGAGCTGGTGGATGGCGAAGAGACCAAAGAAGGAGACTGAGAAGACTGGAGAGGAAGACGAGGAGCTGGAGGCCGTAGAGGAAGATGATGAAGAGAAGGCCCCTAAGACACGCACGGAGGCACGCACAGTGTGGAACTGGGAGCGCGTGAATGAAGTCAAGGCCATCTGGACGCGCTCCAAGGACGACATTAGCGACGAAGAGTACGAGAGCTTCTACCACTCACTGCAAAAGACGGACAGCACGGATCCGCTGACGTGGATCCACTTCCAGGCTGAAGGAGAGATTGAGTTCAAGTCTATCTTGTACGTACCTGGCCAAGCCCCAAACGACCTCTACACGCGCTTTGAGAACAAGAATGCGGAAATTAAGCTGTATGTCCGCAAGGTGCTGATCACTGACGACTTCGACGACTTCCTGCCGCGATATCTCAACTTCGTTGCTGGTGTGGTAGACTCGGACGACTTGCCTATCAACGTTTCTCGCGAAACTCTCCAGGAGAACAAAATCCTGCGTGTTGTCCGCAAGAAGCTGGTGCGGAAGGTCCTCGAGATGCTGCGTAAACTGGCGGAGAACGACGAGGGTGACGAGGAGGAGGAGGGGGACGAAGACGACGCGGAGTCGACCGACTCGACCGACGCAGAGTCGGAGGAAGCCGAGGAAACTGAGGCTGATGCCGACGAGGACGGAAACGCGTCTTACAACAAGTTCTGGGAAGAATTTGGCAAGAACATCAAGCTTGGCGTGATGGACGACCCTGCTAACAAGGCGAAGCTGGTGAAGTTGCTACGCTTCGTGTTGAGCGACAGTGATGGCAAGTTGCTGTCTCTGGAACAGTACGTAGACCGCATGAAGGACTGGCAAGACTCCATCTACTACATCGCTGCTGAAAGCGTCGAGGTGTGCGAGAAGTCTCCTTCATGGAGAAGATGCGTGCGAAGGGGCTGGAGGTGCTCTACTTTGTCGACACCTTCGATGAGAACATGGTATCGCACATTGCTGACTACGACGGCAAGAAGCTGGTGTCCATTACGAAGGAGGGCATCAAATTCGGTGGTGAGGATGAGTCTCTGGTGTAGAAGCGCGAGAAGCTGTACGCGGACAAGTACGAGGCGCAAGTACGAGGCGCTCACGACCGCGCTGAAGACGCTGTATGCGGGCAAGATCTCGCGTGTAACCATGTCCCAGCGTGTGGTGGACTCACCTGCCGTTATGGTGACAACGCAGTGGGGATACTCGGCCAACATGCAGCGCATCATCAAGGCGCAGACGTTTGCTAAGGGCGACTCGAACTCCCCGATGTATGGCACGAGCTCTGCGATCCTGGAGCTTAACCCTCGTCACCCCATCGTCTCTAAGCTCAACGACCTCATGGCGAGCGATCCTGAGAAGGAGGAGACCAAGGACTTGGCGTGGTTGCTGTACGACACTGCGCTTATCAACTCTGGCTTTGACATGGATGATTCCAGCCACTTTTCGGCTCGTAGGAGGAAGAAGAGGTTGACGAAGAGGTGGAGGAAATGGCCGAACTGCGTCAATTACAACAACAAACCCAGCTGACTCTTGCTCCGTTCAAAAATTGCTTGGCATGCATTAGCCCAGCGAGTCCTGCGCCGAGTTCTCATCGCCGTCTTCGCCCCAGCACGACGGCTTTCCCTTTCTCCATCGTTCCTCGAGGTTCTCCATCGTGCACTCGAACAGCGGCTTGTGGATCTTACGGTTCACAATGTTGTGCTGCTCGCAGAGCCACATGGAAAACGTCGTGCGCGACTCCACACTGTTGCATTTCAACATTTGATAGAATTAAAACGTCATTTCAACTTGTCAACGCATACACAATAACATCTTACCGCGGTGGCGACTTGGCGATTTCCTTCTGAAAGTCCTTGGCGCAATGTACGCACGGGTACATGAGTGCCAGCGCTTCGACAAACGTCTTCGCCTTGGCCTGGTATTCCGGCGACGGCTTGTCCGGGTAGTAAATGCCCATCGAGTGTAGCTACAACACGCACAATGAGTTGCTGGTCTTCAATAGAGCAGCTCTGTAAAAGATACCAAAGCGTACCAGTCCCCAAGTGGCGTTGCCCAGCTCTTGGCGATCCAGTGGGCAATCGTTGGTCTTGGATTCCGTAGTTCCCTTGGGCGCCTTCTTGCCCATGGAGCTCTTGAAGAGGCTCATCTTGTCGGCACATGCAGGCTCCACGCAGTTAGGATCACTCTTGGTGCCTGCCATCGTCGTCCACGGTCTTTGATGTCTTTCGCTTGGAGCTACTTCTCGAATGCTGCTAGAAACGTGTACGACCCCTCGCTAGTTATACTATACCCAATGTCGACATTCTAGAGACCGTTGTATTTTGCATACCCCTCGACTGGAATAGTAATGCTACACCACGAAGATTGTGGTCCACACATTTTGCGGTCAACTTCAACTTGGCGTTATATCTGCTGGAAGGTCACCAGCGAGAGAATGGTGAGATCGTCACGCTCGCCGCCCAAGTCTCCGTCCAACCGAGCGTTCGACAACTTGTAGGTGGTGTCTGTGATGCAACCATGGGATTGAATCTGCTAATACACATATTGATTGCCCAGCATCAACTCAAATGTAACGACTGTAAACTCGAGGGAAGGCACGCAGCTAGCAGAGGCGACGCCGCAGGTGGACCTGCCGCAGCGGATCGATGCTCCAGAGAGTGTAAGGGCTGCTGATACCACTGGGGACTTAAAGTCGAGCTGAAGTTTCTTTGGGTGGTGCACAGATCAAAACGCCGGCGAGGGAGTTCCCACCTTCTCGGGAGGAACGAATCCGCAAGACGGTCTTCTCCCCGCATGCAACTGCACTACGCAAGCTAAAGACGCAAATCCACTCCTCTTTCGACAATGGCATTGAAGTAGCTGGGAAATTAGCCTGCTGCTCATCGCAGAAGTTGAAAGATCGCGGACGCTCAGTGTCATCCAAGTTCATCAAGGAGTACTCCATGTTGGTAAGAATTCTGCAATGCTTGGCGTAAGCCTTCACTAAATCGTGAGTGAATATCAGGCGGAGTCCAGCAAGCGAGCAGGACGTCATGATGCAGAGTGTACAGCGTACTTGTGCCTCGGGATTCTACACGACAATGTCGAAGACTACTCGAAGGCGATCGACAGCTACCTGCTGGTGCTCTCAATCAGTGAAAGCACCCAGAACAAGCTTTTCATGGGCCTGGCGGCTAACTGCATCGGAGTCAACTACCAGCTCCTTTCATCCTCGGCGAAAGAATTTTGCTACACGGGCAAGTATGTCGACCGCCAGAGTAAATGTCTGCAACATGCGCTCGGATACCACCAGAAACACTTGGAAGTCGCTGACGATGCAGGGAAGTTTGTGGCGCATTTGAACCTGGGCTTGACGCTCGGCTCCCTCGATCGACCAAACGAAGCCGCGCACTACTACCAGGAGGCGCTACGTCTAGCCATCCAGCTCAACAGCGCGTATGGGCAAAGTCTCGCTGTCGGAAATCTGGGACTCTTAGCAAGCCGTCAAAACGACCTGGAAACGGCAGTGGCGTGTATGAACCAGCACCTGCAATTGATCCAGTCTGTTGATGATCGACCGGCCGAGACCTTTGCGTGGATTCAACTAGGGCACTTGGCTAGTCGACGCGGAGAGTATGAAAAAGCAGAGCGTGCATTCGACCAGGCGCATCGTCTGGCCCAGGAATTGGGTGATGTGGCTACAGCGAAGCAGTGCAGTTGCTACTTGGGCGTCGCCCGAGCGCGTTTACACATGCAAGGCTACGTGCAGCAGCTTACCAGTTCGCTGCTACTTCCACCAGCAAGCACGCACTGAAATCCGCAGCCAGCACCTCGATTAACAATTGATACTTCCCGCTGTCATAACCGATTCTCGCCTCCCAAGCTACTCCTTCAACTCGATCATTTTGATAACCCCATCGCGGTTCAAGTTCTTGTCATTCGACGCCTTGTCACCGACGTAAGCTAGCAGGTTTTTGCTGGGGTGCCAGCACAAGCTCTGTAAGTTGTTCTGCAGCTGCACCTTTACAGCTTTTCGCCGCTTTCCACGCCCACCACGATCAGAGCAGTGTCCTCCAGTCCGATCGCAATGTACTTGTCGTCGTGACTAAAGCGAACGGATCGAACGCTGGCCCTGTTGGAATATATCGTAAGCCACACACACTAATTCCTCAGTTACAACCACAGCATTTGTACTACGTACGTTGTGACCACAAACGTTTTGACGCAGTAAAGCTCTTCCAGGTCCCACAAACTTACTAGTGAATCGACTCCACCGAGGGCCAAATATCTACATCACACCACACATTGGGTCAATCTCGCAACAAGAAAACAATTTCGGTCAATGCTCACCTCCCAGTCGAGTCGAAGTCTAAACATGAGCAGCTTCCGGCGTGCGCAATCACCTGCAGTCGCATTGCCATTAGTAAATAGAAGCTCGCTTCACCTCGTCGAACACTCTCTCTCACCTTGTGCACGCTCTCCAGGTTCGGATTGCCTTTCTTCTCGGCCACGATTCGCATGATCTCAAAGGTTCCGTATCCTGTAGCATGACCAGCGGCCACGAATAGGAAGCCCGACTTGCTGAATTGCGCGTCGTAGGCTTGGAACGGATTGACAACCTTGCGCGTGTCGATGAGCATGATGCTGTCGTTGTTGTGCACTAAGACGACGGATCTCCTCTTAAAATTCCTGCTCCTTATTTCTGCGGAGAACGCTTGCTATCGAATGAAGGTGGCGATAGCTTTTCTCGAGGCTAAATGGGGTCGATATCTCGGGAGTTTATTATGACATTTCGCACTGGAAAAACGTCCTACATGCATTCGGCTCAGCCTACAACACAGAACGGGAGCGCTGCATTCTTTTTGACGGAAGTATCGTAGTTTGTATGAAGCTGTGGCGACCAATGCCGAAATTTATTAGTAACCTATTTTCCCCACGATGCATTTGCTGCATTTCACCGCTTGGATGGTGTTCCCCAGTGAAGAATTCATCTTTGAAGTGACAGCTCTCAATAGTTATGTTTTGCTCGGGAATCCAATATTAGTCGTTTCTGTAAAAAGACATATCGATGCGGATGTTTCATTTGGAGTAGTAAGCTCTAGAATTATTGCCAGGCTGCTGGAGCAATGTGATCATATGCGCTGCGTTCAGGACGTCATTGGCAATGACTTTTAAAATATTAATGCTGCACCACTCCAAAACGAATTTCAGCGGTAAAGTATTGAAGTATGATAATACAAGCCGAGTGGAGCCACGCAAGTCGGGGCTCTTTGGACACTGCTAAGCCAAGCGATATGACAATGTCAAGCCAAGATTGCGTGTATCGCCTCGCCTCGCTTCGCTCGGCGGAAATAAACTAAAAAATAGTAGTACTATTTTTCAATCAATCCATGGCCACCAATTCTCGATAGACAATACTTTTTAATAAAGAACCCTTCCGAGGTAATCACCGGGTTGTCTGCCAAAATTACAATGTTGTTTCAAAAGGTAACTCGGGACAAAGCCACATAGTATTGCCCATGCGAGAACACAGGCTCAGGTAGATACAACCCAAGCTTCTGGATGGATTGGTCTTGAGACTTGTTTATTGTCATAGCAAAAGCGACTTGCGGCAGGAACTGCATTCTTCGCAGTTCAAACGGAAACCCAGAATTTTTCTGACAAGAGTGATCCGAGGTATGATAACTCTTTTTCCGCTGTGCGATCCACCCATTAACGTTGCTTCCTTGCAGTTGCGGCTCAAAGGTAACATATGAAGTCTTGTTCATTGCAATGCCCAACCTTGGTGCTCAGGTTTTGAATCAGCGTAATCGGCGTCCCGATTTTCAGTCTGATCTCATGTGGTGGCATCCCACTGAGTGATATAGTGTTTTAGAACTCTGTGGGTACAAATCTCCACGTTTCTGGCGCTGGAGTTCATCACCCCCATCTAAACTGTCAACCGAAAGATATTCTTGAGTGTCCCCGGTAACGTAGGTTGTTGATAGGGAGTACATCCTCATTTTCTGGTATTAGTATAATCGTATTGGCAAAATAGTTGTCGGGTTGATTCCCCTCATTGAAGTCCGTGTATACAGTGTCAATCAACTGATGAAGTCTCTGTGATTTCGGGTATCACGATCTCTACCACTTAATCCAGAAACGTTCAGGAGCATGTCTGCCGGGTATTTTTGATAAAGTCAGGACCCAGAGTAGCGGACATGTCGTGCCTCCTGTCTCCTACTCCCAGCAAATAATCCGCAAATGTCTGTATATTGGTTACTGTTTGAGGGTTTCGAGGGGTTTGCACAGGCATGTTGGTTAGGCTCAGCCACTCCAAGCCCCCCGCCCCCCCACCACCACCCTCCACCCTCCCCCAGAGTTCTGAGCGTTTAATCATCACCGATAAAATCTCAGCTGGCCCCGCTCGAGGGACCACCGGCAAAGTTTGTCTGGAATCACCGGAGAGCAGCATTGTGATGCCTCCAAACGGGATATTGGCTTGCAATAAGTCACGTAGGGTGCGATCGAGGGCTTCGTACTGTTAGCGATGTGTCATTGGAGCTTCATCCCAAATGATCATACTTGTCTGCTTCAGCACGGCAGCCTCAAAAGAACGGGCTCCGATGTTGCATATAGACGTGTCAGCGGGATCCAAAGGCAATTTGAAAGCAGAATGAGCTGTCCTTCTTCCGGTTAGTAATTGCGTCGTGATTCCACTCCCAGCGACGGCTAGAGCATCGCCTTTGTGTCTGACTTAGGCCAGCAATTTTCCAACGAATAGGATTTTCCAGTCCCACCGGGGCCATTCAAAAGAACAACTTGCCACTCCGACTTGGTTCGGTAGTGTCGATGATGCGGGAAAATACTGCATCGATGAATTTATGAAACACCTCCGTTTGGTCCGTATTAAGGAGATCAAGCGATGATACGGATGCTGACAGTTCTTCAGCTTCGTAACTGGTTTCAGCCAGCAATAATCGATTTTGCAACCGAGCCGCCACATCGCTTGGCAGTTCAACGTCTCTGAAATCTTCAATTTGAGGGAGTGAGTCGTCGTACGTACGGAGGGACTGACCATTTGCCACCACGTGTTCATGAATATCCCGAAGCGCCAAATAAATTGCCGGCCGGCTCACTTATTCCCCAACCTCATTGTTCACATGCTGAATGTTCGAATGTGCCACGGATGTCGATTCTTCCTATTCCAGTCTGTGGTAATCCTCGCACAGGGAAGTAATGTGCGATTTCCATGGCCGCCCCCGGGTCCGTAGGCTCACAATATACTGGAAGCACCACAAGCTGCCGCAGTTGCGCTGGCATTTTGAATGTTGCGACTTCTTCGAGACATTGGTGACTCTTCTCGTCGAACTCGAGTAAACCAAGAGCCAATGCAGCCGTTTTGTACACCAAACAGTCAACTGTATTCAAGTCGTCAACCGGGGTCCGCGACGGTAACAAAGAAGCCTCCGGATGTAGTAGCGTGAGAGGAAACTAAAATGAGCCGACCTATAGCTCCCCCTCCGCGTTGGCGCGTTTTCCAGATAAATCTATCTCCCATTTTAATTCATACGAAACGAACAAGCATTTCATGATACAGCAATTGCCGTGCGACCTGTGAAGCGGGTGTGTCTCGATTGCACAGATCGAAAACCCTCGTCAATTTCGTGAAAGCGTTCACCGCGATAGCAACCCTAAGCGAGCATTAGCGGGGTAGCGCACTGTGTGCTGACCATCATTGTGCACGATGAATGTGGTGTGACTTCTTCTGCATTTCAAACTTGAAAATTGTCCAACGCGCATCGTGGGGAGACAGATACCGAGCGTCGAGGTACTTTTGGATTTCTCCGACTGGGTCATCTTGCGCAGGACTTCCTGCGGTAGCTTGACGTCTTCGTTCCCTCACTACCACAGTAGCTTTGTCTTGTCCTTTGTAGACGTACTTGTACAAATACTTTACGGATTGAACCGTTGAGCAAATCTCAAGATTGACGTGACACTTGTACTACTGGCATAGATATGGGTTGTACGGGACCACCCAACGATTGACTACGGAGACAGATTCCTTCCGGGATTTTGGTCCGTTTCGACGGGGCTGTCGAAACGAACTGATTCGAGGTAGGTCGCTGAGGGCCCATCGGATTTGAGGGACACAACGGACCCGGACCTCTTCGTCGATAAAGCGAATATCCGTCATCATTCCCCTAGTGTCATCAATGAAAATCTTAGGGAAACGCTTGGAACATACACCATCAGCTCCACAGCAGGGATTATTGATCACCGATCCACATGGGCCATGAACCATGCTCATGGCCGCTTGTTCTCGCGGAGAAGCTCTCCGTAGGTCAGGTCGGCGAGAGGGCGCTTGCTGTTCGTGGACGCAACAAGAAGCTTGGTAAGTTTTCGCAATTATCTTTAGGTTAACCATAAACAAAAGCTTCAATGCGTATAATTTATGCCAAGAAAGTATACAAACAATTGTGGAGTGCTAATTAATAAGCCATAAAAAGACACTGACTGTCAAGTCTCTTGAAGTGAGCGTGCCACCCAGCGTGACATCTCTATATAGGGATCCAATACAAACTCCAAGTGTTAGCAAATCCTCATGCTAGGAAAATGTGTATTTGAAAAAAATCGTTTGTTGCCGCATGCGACGTGATGTGTGTGCACCACACACACTGTAATAATAGCTACTCAATTACATACTATATGTAAAATTCGCTGCTGCTGACGTTGATGCTGTAGCATCACGTTTGAGCGTCTTTACCAGCGTTTTCCGTCTCGTTAAGTTAAATCGCACGATAATCTGGTGATGCCGTGATTGGCCGATGGAACTTAACTAGACAGGTATGATTTAACTACCTCGACGAAGTAGTTAAGTCGAAAATCGCCTGGTTAAAGACAAAAATTCGCAATATTGAACATCTCGAAGGTAGTGGCGCTGAGCACTTGTGCTGCAGATTTAGCCGCGGTAGCTTGCGTGGCGCAGCCCACCAGTAGAACCCCACAATCGCAGCTACTCACGGTTACCTATTTTGATTTTGATGGTTTGCTGGAGAATGCCGCCGGCGACAAGTGGTTTCGTAAAAATCGCTGCAATATAGCGACTTTTGTTGCGCAGGTGTGGTTCTCCACAGACTGAGGACTTGCCCTCGCGGTCAGTGAAAATCGAGAGTATAGTTTCGCTATACGCGCTGCTGTGTTGTATTTTTTTGGCGTACTCAGGGACGTACCGTGCCAGTGCTGCAGCGATAGATATGGACGAGTCTGTTTTGATCGAAGCTGATAATGAGTTGGGCAAGTTTGTCATTGGTTTTTAGAAGAGATTGTGGTGTTTCCATCTTCTCGTGACGGCTGGAGACGGATTGAACAAGAGTTCAAACGCAAACAAGGTATTCCGGGTGTTTTTGGTGCCGTCGGTGGCACCCTGATTGTGATTCAGAGACCTGCTGACTTTGAGGGGTTTTCCTGTCGAAAGAGTTTCACGGCAATTAACGTGCAGGCAATTGTGTATGCCAATCTGAATTTTATGGGGATTGACATATTTCCTGGATCTTGGTCTGATAAGAGGATTTGAAAGTACATCTACCCGTTTAATTCATGGGCTGCTGCCTGTAGAGACACATTTGCTAAGTGATTCAGGATATCCGCTCTACCCTTGGCTTATGATGTCGAATCTTTAGCGCGAAGAAAGAGGAGGCTTTCGCGACACCAAAAGCGTTTCAATGCTCGCCACATCAAGCACACGAATGGCAGTAGAGTCAATATTTCGCTACTGAAAGGAAAGATTCCAAAGGGTGATCGCAGTAATGGCAGAAAAATCTATGGATAAAGCTTGTCGTATTATTACTAGCACTGCTGTTAGCAACAACATTTTTGCAGCTCTACACGACTATAGACCACGTGAACCAAATGAAAATAGTGACGGAGACGAAGATGGTTCAGTCCCTCAACGGATACTTCGCGACATAACGCTTACCAAACGTGACTCAATCATGTCACTGGTTGTAGGATAGGTGAGCCCCAATGTTAGTCATCTGAGCAAGCATAAGGTGCATTGCTTGTGACTGTTGTTGTTGTTGTTGTTTAACCGAGGAGCAAAGTTGGGAACGGTGTGAAGAAAGATAACAATGCCAAGTTGGTAAACCTTCTCTAAAGACTGGTAGAAGTACGCTCTTCCGAAGATCATTGCTTACGAGCGTTGTACAGTCCAGCAGCGTTTCTCCATGCCACTGGAAAGCATCACAATATGTATTTTAATAGCTACCCTTCTGCGATTTTTCAGGCACCAAAAAAGAAAACAGAGAATCTGCAACTACCAAAATCCACATCGTTCAAGATAAAGGCAACGAAATTGGCGGTGATGCACAAGAAATCCGTGCTCCAGCATAGTGAGAGTGCTGGAAATGACACTGAGGAAATGCTCCGCCACCGACTCAGCAGCAGAAGAAACGCAAGTACAGGCAGTAGCCCATTCGATTTTATTTTTGTCGCGTTAACCCTTCTAGATCCGTGGATGCTGACAGCATAAGTAATTTTGCAGGTCAGGATGTGCCGGAGGCAATATAGACGTTGCTCGCTTTGCATTTCCAACAAGCCCTCGACAAAATGCCGTCTGACCATTTTGGCAAGACAAGAAACACGCTGCGTTCACTGCAAGTGCGTTGAGAACGCGAGGTATCGATGGGTCCTTGCAAAGAACGCGTTATGCTTAGTGCATTACGCTGGATACTCACACATTCTCATCATTATTTGCCTTTCAAGACCACCCTTGACGACGGTGCCATTGGACTTCTTCGATCATCTAATTGATTTCGCCGCTCCTTTTCTCCACGCTAACATGATGAATGCGTTCGATTACCGACTGTGGATGACGATTACGGCAAGAGATAGTTTAGCACAGATTTGTGCTGTTGTATACAGCAGTACAGGATGTTACAGAAACCCTCATCACAGATACTGCACACGCAAGATCGTCATGAGATGTATACTGTCCACAGCACTGTAATACATCTGACGGTGGCAGCGCTGACACTGACACCAACGTACATTCGTGTAACAATTATTGTTGTCCGGTTGCTGAAACAGGGGTTTGCGACGCGACCCGCGGTGAACAGTCGAAAAGGCGTACGAATTGAGAGGTGTTGGCTGAGGGCGGCGGTGAGAGCAGCACAAAAGAACCTGCGCCAACGGGAGCAAGCACGGACGAGAACACGTGGTGACCGCCAAGCGGAGACGGTGCACAGTAGCTGGTCGAATAGAGCGACCACAACAGGAGGTTCCGGAGGACGTGCTGTACAAGCCGCGATAGGAGAAGAAGATGAAAGACCAGTTGGCAGCAGTCGTAGCACGGCGACAGAGGGCATCAGTACGAGATAGGCAGCAGTGGCTGTGAGCTTGAAAGTAGGAAGTTGAGGTGGAAAGCAGATAAACAATAGTAGGTGGTATCACCGGTACGAGGAACTCAGTTGGTTCCTCGTCGGCCATTTGTGTTCAAGTTGAATCGAAGCAAACAGCTGAACTCGTCGGAAAGCAGGACAGCACTTGAGCGCGACTACCCAGGAGCGGGGTCAAACCAAGAGTTCATCATAGCACCATTGTGCAGAAGGCCTCACCGTGACACCAAATATTTTCTGGGCGTGGCAGTGTCTAGACGAACACGAGAGCAAAGCACGAATTAGTATTTCAGTTACCTGTTCGCGGTAGAGTTACAGCGCGTATTCCTCGAAAAAATGTATGATAATACGGACCCACATCGATACAAGAAATGTTCTGGGCTTGGACTCACAGTGACGAGCGGGGAGGGAAGGAGTAGTTGCGGCAGCATAGTCTCGAACAGCAGTAGCTAAGCAAACTATAGATAGAAGCGCTGTGAGCTAGTATTAGGGCAAGAAGCCGCAGAAGAACAAGCCTGCACCTTTGGAATGCCGTCGACACTTAACGCGGAGGAAACTTTGCTCAGTTGTTATCGTGCTCATGCATAGTATGACAAATGATTAAAAGTTTCCTCCGCACAAAACTGCTCGCAGATCACTACCCCCCCAACCTCCTTCACTCGTTTAGGCGCGAAACCAATACTCCTATCAACATTCTTAAAATCATGTTGGCCACGACATCAAAACTGAAAAGCACTTTACACAGCCTACGGGTCAATCAACCGTTGAGAATATGCTGCGTCACGGGAGTCATCTGGGAGTTGGATTACATTAACGACTGTAGTGAAACTAAGCTTATTTTCCTATGCTATATAATACAGCGTAAGGACCGGTGCTAGAAGGGCTAACGTTGAAACAGGGCTAGTAGCGCTCTGTCTTAAGCATACATCGTATGCGCTTGAAATGAGGAAGCGTAAAGTACGTGGAGTTTGTTTGCAACGAATAGAAATGTACGCAAGCTCACCCACATAGCAACTTCTATACTGTTCCTCAATTTGTTGTTGATATGGGCATTCCACGCCGTTGTGTGCTCAGATATTGTGATGATCTCGCACTCAAGTCATTGTTATGCGTGTTTTGTAACGTTCATTTAGCTAGTAACTGAATCGGTTAGTTAAACGGATTGACCGCATCCAAGTTATTTTCACAGATATCATCCGTTTGTATCAGTAAATATACTGCCAGAACGATTTCAAGTATTCGCACCGCTAGTTTTGATTGCTATTAGATAGGCGAATATAAACGGAGTTTAAGGCGGAACATGTGTTTAGCTGTATAGGCACCGGAATTATACCTCGCGATGGTATATAAAATGAGCGGCAAGGGGAACAAAATTCTGCCATGGGCGGAATCGTTTGGGCAAACTGTGACACAGCCTCCACTATCGTACACAATCTAGCTTGTTATCGCAAGTCCGCCAAAGCAAATACTGGCGATTTATCGTAGCCGTGGCTACGCAGAGGACCCCTTTACCGCGGGAAATGACCACAGTAGTCTCTCGTGGCACATATGCCACGCCGGCAGAATCTTTGTGAGCGCTAAACGGAGCAAATCAATGTTTGGCTTGATCATCTCTGTTAATGATAAGATACTGAGCTTGGTGGCCAACATGTCACAAGAATCGAATCGGAACAATCAGCAAGAATTGCTGAAGCAACCGCTTCTGAATGGTTCAAGATGCCAAATATAACATGCATTTTAACATCACTTTCAGTGGGGAGGGGCAGTATATATCAATTTACTTTGCATTTCCACCTACAGAAGAAACCTATTCTATGAATCTGAAAAAACGATAAATATTCCGTCGTTATTGCGATTCAGTTTCCACGCAACGCAGGAGACCCAGGACGCAGACGATAGGTTCCAACGTTACCGCAAGTGACGGAACCATGCTGTTTAAGCTTCCGTTCATTTCAGCGTTATCCGGAAGCTGGTTAATAATAACATCAAATTCTCGCAAAGCATCACCTCTCGAAGCTCCTCGTGTGCGTACTGCAGCTTATTCAGCGCATCTACATCACCGACCGACCGATGCCGCGTGCTCATTTGCTGCGTCAGCATGCTGTGTTCGTGAAGGTTGCCTCTTCGATGCTAGCATTCTTGCTCCACAGCGCTTTCTGAACTGACAAGGACAGTCGTTGCTCAACTATTTTGGAGCACAATTTATCAGTTACTAGATCACGTGAGATCAGCACCTTGTTGGAGATTCCATCAGTTCATGTTGATAAGACGGCAGCGGCAATATTAGATGATATTGATGGCAAATATTCGGCGCTCTGTATGGGGATATTTCTTTGTATCACCGTTTGCTATCGATCCCTGGTCGTGCAACTGTCAATTGATTTGAAATTTAGAATAGCTACAGATTTACAATTAAATGTACATACCGGTATGTCAAAACTAAAGCTTGCCTCTCATGTTGCTGCGAGGCTCGGCGCTGCTGCTCCGCGGGCGCCACGCCACACGCTCTATGTCGTTGCTGGGCTCGATCTTCGGCATCGGCGAGTTCGAGGGTGCTCGCAACCAGTCGCTGAGTCGCGGCACGGGCAAGCAACAGGCCTACGAGCTGGCGCTTCTGGACGTGAGGCCTCTAAAATGTTTCACATCACCATCGTCCAATCTCTAATAGCTACTCGCTTTACAGTTCGTGTCGATGAATGCACACCCCAAGTTCCTATTGCAGAAGGTTCTGGAGGACGACACGCCGTTCCTCATGGGTCAAGTGCTGGTAGGCGCCAGTCAGTGTCTGGCTCCGATCATGCACCAGGACGAGCTGGAGGCGGCCGGCAGGCTGGAAAAAGCAGCCCAGATTGCAAAACAAGGTTGGATGCAGCACTGTGGAGCATGCCACACTTGATGAGGAGATCTAATGACTGTGTTGTCTGTTGTAGGAGACCCGACGACGAACGAGAAGATGCACATCATGGCGCTGGATGCGCTGGTGCACGGTCGACGCCATGAAGCCGCTGCGATCTACGAGACGATCTTACTGCAGGACCATACAGATCTACTGGCGCTGCGGTGTTGTTACGATATTTACCGTTACATTGGGTAAGACATCCCATCGCTGACGGACGAATGTAGAGTACTAAAGGTGCTGGATGCTGCAGTGACTACAAGAATATGCTGGCTACCGTGACTCGCCGGTTGCCGTCTTGGTCGCCGAATGACACTGGACACAGCCACTTATTGGGCATGCAGGCGTACGGTGTGCAAGCTGTCGGGCGACTGGATGCAGCTGAAGCATTGGCGGAGAAGGCCTTGTCCATGAATGGCAATGATCGTTGGGCGTGTACGTGACAAATCTGTTGATTAAGTGAAGAATTCGTTTTGGTAACTTATTGTTGCTCTCTGCAGTTCACACGATGATGCACGTCCTGGAAGCGCGTGGTAATGCGAATCACGGGGCGAGTTACGCCAACCAGTTCCGAGCGCACTTTGACAATGGTGGTCCGCTGGAACACCACCTGTACTTCCAATGGGCGCTGTATCTGCTCGATTTGGGGCACTATGACCGCATCAACAAGATGCTGGAAATCAACATTTTCCCGCTTCAGATGGACGGCGCTCCCCACTCGGTCCCAACGCTGTGTGACGCTACGCAGTTGTACTGGAGGCTGCGTTTCGCCGGAGAGGACACGACCGAGCTAGGAGAGCAACTCCTTGACGACTGGTCTGCGGTGCTTTCATCCTCAAATAAGAACGAGTCTGCGTTGGCTGGCCTGCATCCGCTTGCGAAGGTGCTTCGACACGTGAGTACCTGATGGATCATTATTA
>JAAVTH010000122.1:0-107549 GCA_011947325.1 Phytophthora macrochlamydospora
GTCTCGCTGGCGTACAGAATGGGATCTTTCCTGGACCCGAAGACGCTGACGCAGTGGTTGCTGGCGGGACTGGTTACCTTCAGTTTTTCATGCCACGGAAGACATCTTCAACTTCAGCATATACTCACCCGAGGATACGTACGGCCAACTGCAGCGCGACATTGTGCAATTCACGCTCGAGCACCCCGGTGTGCAATACGAGTACTCGTACTTCAATCTCCAGCGTTCACCGCAATTCGGGAGTTGGGCTTCCTCCAACATCTTCTTCCCCGTGGTCAACAATGTGAACCCGTGCCTCGGGAACGATCAGTGCATCTTCGACCAGCACCGTCGGAAAGCAAATTTCTTGAAGCTTGAATCCGCATACTTTTTCGCATCGCCCCAGGATGGAGCCGTTACGCCGTGGCAGTCCTCACACTTCGGCCGCTACTCCGAAGTGGAGTCGATTGACGACATCAAAACCAACTTCAGCAGCCTTTCAATTGTGGACATCAAGAGCACGCTCGAGTACACATCGGACACGTTTGGTCTGCGTACCTTGGACGAACGCGGTGGTCTCTTGTTGCCGACTGTGGGCAACATCACGCATGTGTGCTGGCTTCGTGACACTGACGAATGTCGCTTTGAGACCGCGTGGGAGCACACGTACGCTGCGCTACAGTGATCAAAGGTGCTATTCCTTCACGAATCAGAGCCGCAGGATTTAGGAGGAATATACAAAATGCGGGAAACAAACCCACCAGAGCTTCTGTGTCGCTAGTTCATAGCGACAACCACCAAATTGAGTCTCACAGCACACAACAAAGCTCGATACTTCCAGCACGAACTGCTTCAAGATCTCCGCGTAGTCGGCTCGAATATACATCAACTGCCTCACCACTATTTGAGAGTGCTGTTAACGTAATTTGACATTGATTTAGTCTCTTGAGCCGCCTCATAGGCAGAGCTTATGACGTCTTGTCAGCACAACTGCGTTGAAAAACCATCGCAAACGATCAATAGGCTCTTCAAGACCGAAAGCTTTCGTTCGGGGTCGTCGCTTAAGCCCCGCGACTTCGTAACCATGAGCAGCACGTTGAGGTTACGCTCGCGAAACCAAACAACGCTCAACGCTATTAATCTTGTTTAACGGCTTTCGGCTTTTATTCGAACCTCCATCACTTCCTGGGTATGCATTACTAGCGAACGTCCTCAAAGCTATTACCCATTCGTGCATGGTTGGATCTTGACGCGGATTCCTTCCGGTAGTCACATGATCGAGTAATCCCCTGTCTTTTCAACCAAACGTTTCGAGATGATAAGCCGATTGACCACCACGCTGGGTTTGCGCAGAGTTGCCGCAACTTGACAAAAAATTGGGAAAGAAAAAAACTTGATTCATCACTGAAATCCCCACGAATGAATTCTGGCGAAAACGGAATCTCGTCGAACCAGGCCGATTTTATGAACTTTCCCTCGAAACCGGCGGATCTGTTCGAGTACTTCCACTGATTCGCGTTGAATTTGTGCGAGGCGCATCTGGGCTCTGGGGCTTGATGTTTTTCCATCATCTCGGGTTAGCCTAGAGTAAGCACAACTGTATAGCCATACAGCTTTTGCGGCTACGTTTTGCACACGGTTGGCAATTCCTTCGTTTATCCATCAAGCAACCTTCTTCAGAAGCTTCAGAAGACCAACCACTCGTGGCTTTTGCTCGTCACCGAGCAGATAAAACCACTTGCGAAAGCAGCAACAATCCTGATGATTTTGCCCCTCCGCTTTTCGAAAGATTTGTGGTTTACATGCCCCACCAGGCCATGAACTAAATCATTGTCTAGACATGGTGACGTGATATCAACAACCGACCACCTGGACAACGCAGCGCGTATCATTGGATCTGATAAAAAAGAGTTATTTATGAAAGGCGGAATTGCTACCGATTAGCTCCTGCTTGATTCTTGCTTCTGCCTCAAATACCGTATTCGCGAGATGTAACCTTCGTATTCTGAAAACGCATAATGCAAATTCCCACCTTGTCAAGCAGCTTTTTCGGCCCACCCCACTATAGTATTCAATGCAGTACTGATAGAGGTTTGATGTCGACAATCAAGGTCTGCATTTGCGGACGCCTTTGCCCCCAAAGAATACCCGGAATAAACGCGCATCGTTCTTGTAACGGTAGCAAACTTGATTCTGCAACAATCTTTTACATGTGTGGTGCTGAGTTAGCCCACCACCGCTGCTCGTCATTCCTAACTCCTTGAACAACAGAACCTATAGTCTTTCTGGGCTTGAACTTTAGGTACATGCTCTTCTTCGGCCGTCATCGAAGACACGACTGATTCTGCCTCGGACCCCGACTCCGAAGCCGATGGTGATACTGTCTTGCAATCGGGCTCGGATGATACTGGCGGTTCCTGGTCTGCTACACAAAATGTGCTGGGTGTAACATTGCTGTCGCTGCATTTCAAACTTGCTCATTTCCATCGCTGGCATCATCTTCTCCAATTCTTCTCGCAAAAATTTCTGTAACTGGAGAGTGTCGTTCATCACCTCGGCCAAACTGCCACTTTTCGTACCAATCGACGAAGCTCCTTGCCGCTGTTTGCTTATCGCCTCCTGAACCTCCTGCAGCTTCGCAAACCCAGCAATCATGTTATCCACTGCTCCATTCACCACAGATATCTCATGTTGCAGAAACTCCATTGCAACCAACTTGTAACTTGTCCACAGGCACCAGCTTCAGAACTCGCTCATAAATCGCACCGTCATCTAACATCGTCGGATAATCTATGACTGGCAGTAATGAAGGGTAGCCATTTAAAAGTATGTTTATTCACTGTCGGCACCCGATCGCTTTCCAAGCTGCTTCAACCCCTCCGATATCATCGTCGTCTTCAGAATCCGATGATATCGATTCGGTATCTAATAAATTTGAGGATTTTATTGGGATATCACCAGAATCGATCTTTCCGTTGACATTTTCTTCACTGTTAGATGGCACAGCGTTCGTCGGTGGCTCGTTATAAACAACACAATAAAACTCTTCGGCGATTCTAACATCAAAAGAACATAATAAGAGCGTTAGCATGTGAGAGAACAGCATACTTCACGCAGCGACGACTTACGTGACTAATTGATCCGAGGTTGGGTGATCGTTAGCGTAAGAAGCCAAGGTATCCGCTAGATGGCAATACATGTCGGAATAGGTGCATATATCCATCCCGCTTTCGACCCATGCAATGATCTCGCGAGCTGCATAAATCACCTTCCACTGGTATCGACCACTGTCATCGTCTTCAATCAACTCCTCGAGCGCTTGAATGATTTGGGGCATGCAAGTAGCATCGCTTTGCAGCGGTGCAACCTTCACACAATTCTTGCCGTCGCTGGTTAGCTCATTGCAAGTACGCGACATTGTCACCGTTTGATTTGCCTCTGCTTCATTTCTCAGCCGTTCTTGCTCCGCTCGCTGTCGGTTCATAGCCGATGTAGCTCTCACCTGTGGCGGGAGAAAAGATTTTGTGCTCACGCTTCTGGCATTCGCTCGCTGTTCCGTTCGCTTCTGATTGATACCACAAATTGCTGCTGACGGTAGCTGTGCAAAACTGTAGATATCTTCAGCAACTCCATTCTCGGCTAAGTCGGACAGTGGACTCGTGTTCCGTACGGATAGCAAGTTGAATAGCTTGGAATTCAGACTGATTACAGAGAGCACACAACAATTAGCCCACGACAGACGACAGCAATCAGACATTCAATAACGAACCTTTTCAATTGGATCTTGTCAAAACCGTGCGGGAGTTGTCTTATGAATGCAGTCATGGCTGACGAAAATTTATGAAACGCTCCCACGAGATTTTTCGCTCCATTCCGTTGGGCTGCCCACTTCGCCACTAATTTCATTATCACCGTCGCGTGACTCTCCTGCAATTGAATGAATCCATATTGATCCAGCAGCTCCGTCAATGCTTCAAGCACCTCAGCAGCATGCTCATTCCTTTCCTGGACTGGCATGCCGTCCAATTGCTCCATCATCTGGGCATACGTCTTACTTAACCGGAGGTTTCCTCTCGTATCAATCGTGTTTCCATCCAAAGCAGCGGAATTTTTCTCTCGCACTTCAGGCGCTAACGGATTCAGCATCAGCGATCTTCCAGTGTCACCGCCACTTTCCTCCTCCGAGTCTGATTCAGAGCTTGAATCAGAACTCGACGACACAACATTGAGCACCGTCACTTTAGCCGCAGATTTCGCAGTGATGTTTCTGTTGTCTTGATGCTTTTGGCAGCACAGTTTCCACTTTTACACTCTTCTTCCGATTCCGAATCAGTCTCAGACTCCGAATCGAACTCTTCATTGTTGGAAGTATTGCTCTCCGATTCTGTTTCGTTTTCTTGAACAACTCTGCTTGCGATTGTGTTTCCCTTGTCAGCACCTTGAGGTCGCCGTCTCTTTCTTCTTAAACTCTACCAAAACCGTAACCACTGTTAAACCTTCGTCTGCACTAGTATGCACAATCAACTTACTGGGAGCTGCGCAATTTTCAGTTGCATTTCTCGTTGCAGTAGCAGCGTACTGTCCATCACTTCTACGAGACTGGAGCTGTGTGCGGTTGGCTTCTGGTCAATTTAGTCACCGCTCTACGAACTTCTTGGAGTCTCGACAAAGCCCACGTAACCTCGCTTACTACATGGTGTAACTCTGTCAGTTCACACTGCACCACACCACTGCAGCTCTCGCGTCGTTCAGCGGGCGGCATCAGCGACAAGATGCGCTCGTACTGCGCATCAACTTCCAGCGACATTGCCATCGCCGACGATTGGTGAAAGCTGTCAAAGGTTACTCTTTTGAGCGTAACCCATTACTTTTCGTTTGCCGATGGAGACTGCGGCACTGTATGAGCGCATTCTAACGTTAATACCTGCGAACGAACTCCACACCAGCTGCACCGACGAATTACGGGAGCGTTTATCGTCAATAAATCACGCGCTGGATGATGTGACAGCAGCGTTTACCAAGCTGCAAGAGATTCGGGACGCTGTAACCAAACTTGGACGGTCGACAGTCTCCACTGGTTCACAGTTGACGACAGAAATCGATGCCACCATGGAGTTAGATGTCGAACTTGGGATACAGTTGAGAACTGTGCTTTCCATAATGACAAAGGTACGGTAGAATCATAAGCTTGGGACCCCGAAAAATGCTCAGAATACTTACAACAATTTTGACAGAACGCCAACCAGCCGATGGAAAAACCTGTAACATTTGTCACCGCCGAGAAGACAATACAGCCCAGAAAGACCGCTCGGGGAGATGCAAATGTTGTGTGGCTAAAGTCGGATGCTTCTCGTGTTGATGGCACTCCCAATTTCTACCACAAGCTCGTCGCTACTGCAAATGGATTACCACTGACAGATCGAGTAACTTTAATGCCGGAGATTCTACTGGCATTAAGCGACCTCGTGGACTACGACCAAACGGGTGAACAGCGTTATCAAGTGCGCGCAACGCTGCAGATGATTGCGAATTGGGTTCGCCTGGTCGGCCAGCACTTGAGCATTGTCGAGGACTATCCTGTTTACACAAACTATATGGATACTCTAGACGCCTACTTGAAGCGTATTCCTGGTCCAAGCCAAAAGATCAGCTCTACAGGTACCCATAATTCTCTACCACTAGCTAGCTTGCGTGGCTTGACTTTTCTGTGTTGTTTGCTTTTATTTGTCGGCAGGCTGATGTACCAGCTCTCTCATTCCATCATCGAAATCAAGTGCAGCCCAGAAATTGATACTACTAGTAGTATCACGCCTAGTGGGGTGCCTACTGCAGGACGAAGCAGCAGCTTTTCCCATGGAAAATGTTTCATTAAGCTTGTTCCACAGCTAAATGAAATGGAATGCGCTGAAAGAAAGAAGCAGTTCCTTCGACTCCTCGTGGCATTCAAGAGAGAAACAGCGTCGAGTATAAGCAACACTCACTCAAGAGAACTACGCGCAGAAATGGAGGTGGTAGCTGGGTGGATGAAAAACGATCGAGATGACCGGGACATTCGTCTATATCATCTCTTTGCTGACGGAATACGCAAAATCGCAGCCCAAATGCCGATCAGCAACGCTCAGCGAAGTATGGCCAGGTACGAACAAATTGCCTTGAATCTCCGTACTCACAAAATTGACATGTTTTATCGTTGAGATCATCTTAGTCTGGCGGATCGGATGCATGAGATCCTGTTGGATGAACCAACGCCCAGAGCTCAACAGCAACTTGCAGATATTCAGGCTCGCGCAGCTTTCGTCCAGCTTCAAATTAGCCAGTGGCAAGTAGGCCACATGAAATCAGGAGATGCTTCGCAATGCATCAACTGGATGGAGGCGATTATCAACCACGCAGCGGTAGGATGGGAACCGCGTCAAAACCGCGAGTTGTACAAGTGTGCAATGACTTTGAAGAGCCACGTCGAGCAACTCCAAGTCAAGAAAAGGCCCAAATACCTGAGAAAAATCGCAAGCTGGAAATTTGGTTGATCCATCGTAATTGGCCACATAACGTCCAGTACAGGGTTTGTTTAGCAATGATCCTAATATTTCAAAAACGCCGAGAATCTCTTGAGTACTGATCTGCGCTGGTCTGGCGTTGTTTCCAACCACTCCGACAACAGTGAAGAAAGGCTGAAAAACAAGGAGTCAGAAACATTCCTCAATAAAGACTGCACGAAAAGCTTACCGTCGTAGCTGGTTCCTGTGGTTATTGTTGGCAACCCGACAGGCGAAAATACGAATGACATTCGCGAAGTGCTGATACTTGACGAGCAGGTCTGGCGTAACCGGGTCGCATAGGAAACATCGCACAATTTCCTGCATGGTTTTTATAGCGACAAAGGTGCGGCTGGGGCTCAACTCCTGGGCTGTCTCCGCGCGCACAACCTTCAACATCGCATCCATGCGCTGGGCCCGCTCTTCTGATGATACTTGAACCAGGTTCTCAGCACTTCTCCGGAAAATATTGTTTTGAACAATCACTTTCCGATCAGCTTCGTCAACGACGCTGAATGCCTCGCTTCCTGGAATCAAACTGTCCAACACGAGTGCCAAATCTTCGATTCGTCTGAACGCAGAGCATTGGCATGGTACGTTAAGCTATAAAAAAATATAACTGCAGGCTTAGAAATTTGAAGGCGTACCTTAACAGCCCAACTTTTCGAGACGAATTTTGGACGACGGTAGTTGAAAATGTCTGTAGAGCCCTCAAGTAGCCAAAATATATATCGAGGGGCTGTTGTTGTTGCGCTGCTTCGCTCACCCAGGCCATAATGTAGTTAAACCGACTGACCACAGGGCCAGGGCTCCCTCCACTTTCCACTTGCCATTTCCTCTTCCAGCGAACGAAGAAGCTCCGGCATTCGACGAATCCGGTCGTGTACCGGCAACATATCCACTTCCTTGACAGCGCTGTTGTAATCGATTCCTGTCGAATAGTCACAATTGCCATTTTGTGCAGTAACCAAGTGAGATTTCGACTCTGGTTCCTTATCAGTACCCGCTGTGCTGATCATTGCGCAGCTTAAAGTCTTCGCTTTCTTCACCTGCTTCCGAGCCGCTTCGCTGCCTGCGGCCTCATCTTCAGACTCCGACCCAGAATTGTCACTGAAGCTCCTGAATGATCACGACTGTGCTTCATCTCCTCGCGTGCAATTTCCATTTGTTTTCTTGTTCTCTTTGGCGGCTTAACATCCTAAAACGTTGAGGTGGTTAGTAGGTCACTTTAATATTTACACTCCAATAATTGACTGGTACCTGGTTGACTGTCGTAAACTGTTTCAAACTATCATTCAATTCTGCCTGCAGACGCGTTGTAGACTCCACAGCCGCCACCAGACTGGCACTTCGCTCTGCAGACCCTGACTGTAGCTTGGTTACTGCGTCGCGAACCTCCTCCAGCTTGGCAAACGCCGAGGTGACATCGTCGACTGCTTGGCTGACGGATGATATTCCTTCAGCTAATACAACGTTGCAGTTCTTGCGCAGTTGCGGCGCCGGACAAAGCCGCAGGAGCTGTTCATACAGCACCAGAGTCTCCTCGAGCGACGCCATTCATTCAAATAGTCTTTGTAACCTTCAAAATGGCTACATCCTAAAAATACGTAACCTCATCTCTAAATGCTTCAATGCCATCGTAGCCTTGGTCAGTTCCGTACGAATAACTTGATCGATCTTATGTAGACGCATGTCGATACGAGTTTGGAGTTCGAAGCTCGGTAAAAAACAGCCTTTTCGTTTGGTTGAGCTAAACACAGTGAACTTGCTCAGCATGGATGTTCGTTCCGCCGGGCTCAATGGTTTTCTTCGCAGCCATTCTGTCCGAAAGGACGAGAGACTTTCACACAAGCGTCAGTACATACTCCAAACAAAAATATTTGCATCGATAACTCACAGTCGGAGTTGGCTCCGCTGGTCACGATTCGATGCTCGGCTGGCGAAAAGCCGAACAACATTTCGGAACTCTTGATACGTTGTCCGCAGACTCGCCTGAAATAGGTCGTTCAAAACGTACCCCACGAGCCTCATGAGCGCTCTCAGAACAGTGGCGGAGCGACGGAGACTCGACTCCACAGCGGTCTCGGCCCGGAGGAATCGTATCACTGAAGTCATGGGCTCAAGTCGCTCTTCCAATGGTAAACATATAAATTCCTCAGCGTTTAGCACAAACATATTGTTCTTGACAATCAATTTCTGCTTGGACTCATCGATTCGGATGAGCGTTGCGCTGCCTCGATTCAAACTGTCCAAAAACTCGCGCCAAATCATCGATTCGACTAAATAATAATTTCACGTACGGTCAAATGCTGGAGATTTCGTTACTGTAACATAATTTATGTACCGTCGAAATCTAAGTGTTTGCCTTGTACGTGGAGTTGCCTTGGCGAACAATTGGATGCATCTCAGGCAGGAAAAATGCAATTGGGCATCCTCACTCGCCCAAGCGATCAGATCTTAAAACCGAACGACCAAAGGATGATAGTCCCTGCTCCGATGTGTGCATTCCCCGTCCACTTCTTTGAAAAGGTCAAGAGAGTGTATTATCGTGACTTGGTTCGGCAGCGACAGGAGCACTCGGCGATGCTTGGAGTTCTGGTTCCTTCTCAACTTCGACGCTCAATGAACCATTAGTAGCCTCGATTCCATCAGAAGCTTCCGTCTCTGCTGCGTGAGTGAACATATTTTCAATACCATCGTCTTCGGTCTCCGTTTCACTGGAATCTACCAAAATAATCGGGTCGCGTGGGTTCTCCTCTGTGGCTTCAACTAGTTTCCTTTTCTTGTTGAGAGTTCCAGTATTGGTCATCGTCTGGCTTAATTTCTCTTGCAGTTCCTGATACAGATCCAAGGCCAAGTCTATTGTCACCAAAAGCCCAGCACGTTTGACAGGATCCGTCTGTAATTTGGCTCTGGCCTTTTCTAACTTGGAGAACCCTGACTCTAGGTCTTTTACCGCTTTGCTCATAGACAAGAAGATTTCTGCTAGAAGGCTGTTACAGTTCTTGTCCATCTCCGAGAGCGGACAACGTCCCAGGAGCTGCTCATATACCTCGGTCAACGTCGGCATTTTTCGTCTTCAACACGATGGCTACACTTAAAACTCATGCATCTTTTTTCAACTTCGAAATCAATCGATCCGAGATCAAGCACTGCGTCATTATTGCTTGCATCGGCAGCGCAATCAAAAGATCAACCAATCCTACGAGGTAAACGAGTAATACTGGCTGCTGACTGGTACGTCCACGTTGTTCGTTCTGCAGTAAACCCTGCACCGTATGGAAACGACACAAAATGCTATCAAACAGCATTCCCCATATTCGAGTCACCCCATAAGAGTCTGGTCCATTGATCAAAATGGAATTCAAGACCACGTGCTCCCTTGTCCTTTTTCTCAATGCCGTTGTCCAACTGATTGCAGCGTACAACATCGGTATCGGCAAAAGCGACATCACCGGTCCTGCGGCAGGAGTCGTCATGATGGGGTTCGCCGACTCGACTGAGAGTACAGCGGGCATCCTCAGTCGGCTGTACGCCCGGGCCTACCTGATCGGAGATACCGACACCAGTCAGCGCATCATGTTCGTACACTGCGATCTGCACTCCGTCATGCAGACTGTACACCAAGAAGTCATCTTCCAGCTTGATGAAAAATACGGCGGTGTCTACACGGAACAAAACGTGATTCTGCACGCCACTCACACTTACGCTGGGCCCGGAGGCACTGCAGGGTATTTCCTCTACGATATTTCAAGTTTGGGCTTCATCCGCCAGAATTTCGACAAGATTGTGGCCGGTATTGTGGAAGCGATCGACGCAGCGCACAACTCAATGGAACCGGGCACAATCCGATGGAACAAGGGCGAAGTGGAAAAAGGAGGCAAGAACTGATCCCCTGACGCTTACATGGCCAACCCAGAGGAAGAGCGGGCGAAATATGATACCGATATTGACACAACGATGCGAGCGCTCCACTTCTTCAACAAGGCAGGCAAGCTGCGAGGCGTACTCGCGTTCTACCCCGTTCACTCGACCAGTCTCGCTACTACGAATCGTCTGATCAGTGGAGACAACAAGGGCTACGCCGAATGCCTGCTCGAGGACGAGCTCGAAGATGTTGTAGTGGGAATCGGTATTTCCAATGCCCCAACCTCATTGACAATGGCAACAGTACCTTTAGTGGCGAAGGAAAGACGCCGATCGAATCAGCCGAGATCATGGGCCAACGGCAATACGATACGCTAAAGTCGCTCGTCGACGGCGAGTCCGAGCTGATCGACGGATCCGTGCTGGGGAACTTGTCGTACGTCGACTTCTCGACCGTCGTTTTGAACGGGGTCGAAGACACTGACGAAGACCCGTACGCCAGTCGAACTTGCCCGGCGTCATCGGACAAAACATGGCAGCAGGGACGGAAGACGGACGCCAGCTCGGTATGTTCACAGAAGGCAACCTAAAGGCCAACAAACTTTTCAAGACCATAGGTGCTGTCATCAAAAAGACACCGCAGTGGGTCCAGGGCTGTCAAGGTGCCAACAAGACCCCGCTGCTCGCTGTTGGACTCATGAAACCCAAGCCGTGGGTGCCGAACATTTTACTCGTGCAGGTTGTTAAGATCGGTCAGTTTGGCATCGCGGTGACGAACTTTGAGACATCAACGATGGCGGGACGACGCATCCGAGACACTGTTAAGACAGCGTTGAAGAAGGTTGGTGTCGTTGAGGTGGAGATCGCTGCGGTTAGCAATGCCTATGCGCAGTATCTGACGACGAAAGAGGAGTACAACGAGCAACACTTCGAGGGGCTTCGACATTGTTTGGACCCAACCAGCTCGTTGCTGTCCAGCAGGAATTGGCCCGTGTAGCTGCGTCGGTGGCAGACCCAACCAAACCTCTTGATGTTGGTCCCTCGCCACTACAGATCGACCGCAGTTCCCTTTGGCCCTTCAAACGGGTGTTATCAAGGATTCTGCACCATTGTTCAAGGTCTTTTATGACGTGCGCTCTCAACCCGAAAGCGGAAAAACGTTATATGGGTCACCGGCGGGTCTGGTCGCACTCAGGGTCTTGCTGTTTTCCGAGACCCAAACGTGACCATCAAAGTACACACTTGTTTTAGTGATCACATACAGACCCTACAAAAATTGTTTAAAAACCTCCATTTTTTGGATGAATGAAAAAGTTGTATATATTAAAGAATGAAGGTTTAACTACCCTGCTTTATCAAGTTTGGAGTCGAGCATGTCTTGTAGTTCTCGTTGTCAATCGCCGGTTGCTTGCGGCTGCTGAGCAGGTTTTTGCTCAAGGCCGAGCATTTCTCGTCGTGCGCCTTGTCAGTGTTTGAGGTCGCCGGATGGTTACTCTTTGAGTAGTTTGTCGGGCACGAGCTCTGTTTGCTGGTCTTACAGACGCAGCTCGCCCCGGTCTGCCTCTTGCCGATGGTCTCCCACGTGTCGCTTGAGCTCTTCGTCTTCGGGTTGGAACAACGTCAACAGGTGCTGGTAATTGGATAGCACCGTGAGGTGGGGCTGTTGCTCTGCGGTTCGTGATATCAGTTAACAGCTGGACATAGCGTTGAGAGAGCATGTCGATAGTCCCGACGAAGGATGCGAGGTTGGGATGGGCTGACGTGATCGCCGAGTTCAGCTCCCTGTTGAACCCTTCCAAAGGATTGTTAGTCCTGCACACAACCGAGAGGTCAATGCCGTGGATGTTCCACACATCTGATGGAAAGCGCACCAGCCATGTGCGGTCCATCTTGTCGTGGAGTACGCGATCCCACGACTCGAGCACCGGAGGCGGATCCGTCGCTCAACATAGACCAGTCCGTGAGGGTCAATGTCACCCGGGGAATGACAGTCAGCATGTCTAGCATTCCGACCTCCATGGCGATGCTTACTTCTGGAGCGGGTATGTGCAGTGCGATCATCCGGCGGCGGGTAGCTTGCTTAAATGAAAATGACAACCCATCACGCGAGTATCTGGAAACACGATACCGACGGCATCGATCAGCGCTTGCTCAAAATCGACGACCACTTGTGCCGGGCGCAAGTTCTGACCGGTTGAATCGTTGACAAATCAGAGGAGCCTGGTGTAAATGTTGGCAGTTCGTCCGGTCGTTAGCGCGTAGAACACTAGAACGAACACGCGGCTTGCAGGATCATTCACCATCACAATGACACATTGGTGGAAGTGATGAGGCACGCTCCTGAACGTGCCGTCAATGAAAAGTTGAAGTCCGGGATATCTGAGAATCTCCAGTAGTCTTGGGTGAGCCCATCCAATAAGTCTGAAGAGATCCGTTGTCGTAGATGGTGTGCTGGAACTGGAAGAACGTGAGTTGGGTTCCCGAGACCAGGCTGAGATTGGACACTTCAACCACTCCGTGTATAGCACCACCGAAATGTTGACGACGAACTCGATACACCCGCGCAATCACCTGGTCACGCGTTAGTCCTTGGATCACCACGTCATTGACCGGCTGGAAAAACTGCTGGTTGACGGTATCCCAGATACGCTGCGCGGTTAAAGCCAAGTTTAGAGTTGCCAAGCGGTCAACTTCAGCCCCCATTCGCTCCGATACATTCACAAGTCGCCGCGGAATCTCGACGTTGGCTCGGCATGTATGCGGGGTGAAGTTGATGTACCGCTGCATCCTCAAGTCGTAATCGACTTTTCCTCTGCATCCCGTTCGTCGATACACACTGCAGCGATACGACCACTTCTTGGGTGATACGCGTGCGCGAGTGTACGTGTAACCATCGACTTGGATCATGGTCGTGTGCATCGGGGTATCTTCATGCTCAGAACTGTCGCTGTCTTCAGACGAACTTGAATCGGAGCTGTCGCTTGCATCGGAGGTACTTGTTGACTCGAGTCCGCCAGTACGGGTTCTGGCATCTTCCACCATCTCGTTGCCCGCGGTGTCGACACCAGTATCCCTTTCTATCACCGGAACAGGGCCAGTGACCTGATCTTCGTCTTCTTCAACTGGTGGATCACCGAAATCCCAGTCTTCGTCGTAGTTGTCGCCCTCGTCAGATGTACCGTCGTGCACGAACACCTCGGACATCGCAGAAACGTGAGCTGAAGTGAGTGGCTAGAAGGGCGTCGGATTGGAACTTTTGGAAGTGAGATTCGAGTTGGGGATTCCTAGGTTTTCTTATGGGATGCCGCAAACTAACGGAAACCTTAAAATACGCTAGTGCGACTGTGCAAATACGCTAGTGCGACTGTGCAAAATGAGAAACTGTCGTGCGTTCCTTGCGAAACTCGCGTAGGTAAATTTAAATAAAACCTTTGGGACTTGCAGGTTTTGAAACCTAACAACATCAGCATAAATTAGTAACATTTCTATACAAAAGGAATGCTTATGGCCGATGAAAGGATTTTCCCAGTTGACATTTTCAGAAATTCTTAAGCAAAAAGGCCAGAGTTTCAGGAATATGACGACTGGTTGGATAATAAGGAACGATAGTGTTTTTAGGGTCTCCCCGTTACATAGACCACCTCCCTATGCCTGGACATGAAATGGTTCTGAAATTATCAGACTCCAGTTTTCTGTCCGGTACACGAATGTACACTGAGCATAGTAACGGTGATTTGAATATAACTAACATTGGGATATGGACCAGCTAGAGTAGGATGGTGATTACCGCTTTACCGGGCATCACAAAAGAGCTGGCTAAACTCTCCATCCCTCATCATCGCCTTTTCGCTGTCCGGGCTCCCGCCTTTCAAACCAAGTCAATAACTCAGAAGTAGCAAAATGACCTAGAAATGATCCTGTATTGTGGTCATCCGTTTTGCTGCTATGAAAACACCAAAGCCGCTATGTTCTGTATTCCTAACAATCCCATACGTACGAATATGCCTATCCCCTTTATGCTTGTGTCGGGTGAGACGCGCCAGAATTATCTGTTTGCATTGATATCAAAGGTGATAGGTTTACCATAACTCTTTAATTTACTTACTATTTTATGATCCTACTTTGGGTCTCGCTATCCCTGAGTGATCCTTGAAAAAAAAGCTGCTATTTTCCAAATGGCCTCGGATCAGGTCTCAAGACCTGAATCGTGACCGGACCCGCCGGTGATCCAAAAAAGGTTACCCTGAAAGCACATACCCCATCAGCAGCGTGGCGTCTGCTGTCTTCGTTGGGGCACCCGAAAAACGCACTCAACAAGGTCAAGTCCTTCTGCGACGTCCAGCAGCTAAACGATGACGGTTCCTACACCACCACCATGACGGATGCGCACTGGAAACGTCATCTCGTCTCTCAGAGCAAGAATACGTGCGAGTGGAACACCCGATCAGGTGGACGCACAAGTGTAGCAGACACGTATCGCTTTGTGCACCGCGGATATTCGAAAGGTTTGTTCGGCAATCTGGTCATGTACGAAGGCAACTCGGACACCTTCAAGGTGGTTGGGGCGAGCCCACATCGTTCACCTTCGACAGTGTGTAAGAAGATCTAACACCACCACGGCTTAAATTCGATAATGTCGACAAGCGGAAGATGTGACGTCAGGGTGCGCGGAATCACACTCAATGAGGGCAATGTCAACGCAGGTATCTGACAATGGTTGTCGCCGACGACGATGGCAGTATGACGATTAATCTTGCGCAAAACTTACAACAATATCTACGAATGCGCGTCTTAACAGGCCTTCGTGAGGTTACTTCCATGCTGCTTGATGGAGTAATTCATCACCCAACGCTGAATCCAAGCAGAATACTCTTGTTCAGGAGTGCTACAAATCGATAAGTGCACGCTGAAGCATCGATTACCTCCAGCATCAACACCAAGTAGTTCTGAAGGAGTGAAAACGTTGACGACCGTTTTGGACAAGAGGAAAAGAACTGAGTATGAATCTGGAGTTGCAGGCGAAGACAAGAAGATATTGAAGAAGTTGAGAAGGCAATCAAATGAGTCTATCGACACCTTTGCTTTGCCCGACTCTTTAGACTCGAAGAACTGCTTGAACGTGATGGAAATCTTGCATCGGTTACCAGTGACAAAGAGAAATGAAGTCCTGCCTGATGTGCTCCTCCGTTTGAAAGCAATGGCGAGCCAAAATTCCGTTCTCGTTCGACTCGGAATCAGCGTCCTGAAATACGTTGCACTCTGGGCCAAGGATTGCGCGTCCAAGGAACGCCTCCAGTCGATTATCCACAGCTTTGCTGGAGAGATGGAAGTATTGATACACGAGTTACGTGTCGGGAGGAAGAGAAATGGGACTATCAGGTACGGATTCAATACGGTCGGAATACGTTAAGAGCCTGCTGAAGTATGAATTACTGGGCAAACGGAGTGTTATACCGCGTGCTCGACGGGAGCGCCAACAAAGATGCAGCGCGGAACAAACAGCCAAGGTGAGCCAGGTAGAGAAAGTTACGCACAACACGAGAATTGCGAAATCTCCGCGGACTAAAATGAGCAACGACACCCAAGTCCCCGAAAAGCACTGGCGGTGGGTGCTGGTGCAAGAGCTGTCGTCGGAAGTGCCGCGACTGCCTCAATGGTGCCAGTCACCCGAGCCATTGGTTTCGCGTCCACCTAGAATTACTGTCAATTCGACTGATGCGGCGACTGCGGCGCTGTGCTGCAAAGTATTGACGCTACTGGTGCTGTGCCGCTGGGTATTGCCTTCAGCTGTTGGAGGCGCTGCTGCGGTTGGTCTTGGGGTGGCTGGAATCGCTAAGACTTGCCGGAGCTTCCAGCACGAGTACATCAGTGCGTACAATCCACGCAACGCCGGAGATGTGAAGGAGCGCTACTGGATCGTGGCTACGGAAGAAGGAGCCGGCAATGTGCGGGTGTGTCGCTGCAAGCTCGAGAGCGAAGCCCGAGCAGCCATGGACCAGATTGGGTGCTGTCGTATCCTGTATAACCCTGACGAAGAAGAAGTCGATTGTCGTGGATGGAATGGGTGGGCCCACCAGACAATTCGCCGTGTAATGAGGGAGACATATTTGTCTGGCTGACGGAGACGACAGGGGAGGTAGTAACAGGGAAACAATCGCTCGAAATGAAGCGCTGGGATTTCCATTTGCAAAGTCGTGTCGAGCTTCTCGTGCTGGTGCTGTTGGAATTGAATTGGATCCCGCGACTGCAATCGTTGGAGACATTGGAGATGTTCTGCCAGCTGGTCGACGATACTTGTTCAAGCTTCCAATATGATACGAAAGCCGGGTATGTATATCTAATAACTACCGATGACCTGCGCGTTGTGTGTCTGTCAGTGGTATTCGACGGTCGTGGATCACTTTCCAGGACGTCGTCGCAGCAGCAGCAGCTCCACCATGACTGCCCCGGAGAAGCGTTCGTAGATCTTCCTGCTGCTCCTCGGCGAACTGCACGCGACGCTGCCGTAACCGGCTGAAGCACGTCGTGAAGGCCGATGTTACGTTAGACAAGGCTTCGGACGCCACTTCTCGAGGTAGCTCGAACAACACAACTCAGGTGATGCCCAACTGCGAGAAGTCTACGACTTGAGTCAAGTCGAACAACGTTTCGAGAAAAGATCGAAATCAAAAATTGGAACTTAAACCGCATGAAGAATGGTAGAAATCGTAAGCGAAAGTGAACAGTCTGCTGGGTTTAGCGATTGCAATGGATGCCAGTGCACTGGAATGGAATGCGAAGCCTACGCGTACTTGAGGTTGTAGAGCCTCGTGTAAATATCGATGGTGCTTTGACTGGTGATACCATTCAACTCCGACGGGTCCTTGCCTTCCTTCAGCCATTTCTTCAACGTATTCGAACGGACCTTGTTGTCCTTCAGCATCGCGCGGGTGGCTCCACCCATTTGTTTGGTGGTGATCCCCGCTCAGCGCTCTTCCTTCTAGTTGTCGTCCACCATCTCTATTACCGTCGTCTCTATCGCCGCCGTCGTCATCATCGAACTGCTTGCTGCGCAGGAACCTCTTGGCGGGGACAGCATCGACGGCCTCCACAGCCTCAGCCTGGGTCATTATGGACAGTTGGTATTGTCCGAAGCCGAAGCGATGTTGCAAGTGGCGAGGAGGGCGGCGGCGGCCACGAGCAGGATAGAGCTGACGCGCATGGTGAGGCTGGAAGGGTTGGGTGGGTGGGGAGCTTGGGTGTGCGGAAGCAAATTGAAAAGTGAGACCGGAACCAGTAGAAACCGAGTCGCGACTTCTCTCGACTCGACTCGGGGGTCTTTGCCTGGCGGTGGCGGTGTGGATCACGGCAACACATCTGATGATATACTCGTATATATGCGGTACTGGTGCGCGTTTATCGCGAACTACAAAAGTACTGGATCCGATGAATAAACTATACGAAAAGGAATAAATCATTGCTCAGAATCGGCGTTCGACGAGACGACTTTGCCCCATCCGGTGACGTCTATTGGCGTCCGAACATATTCATACGTCCGAGTCAGTGTTGAGTTGGGATAATCGCTTGTGCTTTTGATTGGACGCGGGTGCTATCCCTCGGCTTTTACGTAAGTGTGTGCAGGATTCGACAATACGAAGTGATTGCGGTGATTATTCTGTGACTCAAAATCTGGAGCACGTCATCGTACGAATACGGTACATATACAGTGGACCTCCTCCGCCCCTTCCTCCGCTATTATATATATATGAATATGTAGTGCAGCCCTTGCCAGCAGGAATCTGGTCTTCGGATGGGACTGCGTTGGCGAACCCCAAAGGGCTTTACCGGTAAACAGACGGAAATTCCTCGATTTTCTCAATCACTTCGTGTTGTCGAACAACACTTCTCACTCACTCTTGGTTTGTATAAAGACTGCTTTTCTGCGATAGCACATCGTTGGCACTACCAGCTGGTACATGTACAACACGGGCAAAGTCATCGCTTATCACTATTAATATATGCAACCAAGACCGGCCTCGCCAACAAACACTAGAGTCGTTGGGAGATATATCGTCGCATCTATCCAACCAGCCCGTACCAACGTAAAACAGATCGACCGCAGTTCCCTTTTGACCCTTCAACCGGGTGTTATCAAGGATTCTGCACCATTGTTCAAGGTCTTTTATGACGTGCGCACTCAACCCGAAAGCACATACCCCATCGGCAACGTGGCGTCTGCTGTCTTCGTTGGGGCCCACCCGAAAAAACGCACTCAACAAGGTCAAGTCCTTCTGCGACGTCCAGCAGCTAAACGATGACGGTTCCTACACCACCACCATGACGGATGCGCACTGGAAACGTCATCTCGTCTCTCAGAGCAAGAATACGTGCGAGTGGAACACCCGATCAGGTGGACGCACAAGTGTAGCAGACACGTATCGCTTTGTGCACCGCGGATATTCGAAAGGTTTGTTTGGCAATCTGATCATGTACGAAGGCACCTCGGACACCTTCAAGGTGGTTGGGGGCGAGCCCACATCGTTCACCTTCGACAGTGTGTAAGAAGATCTAACACCACCACGGCTTAAATTCGATAATGTCGACAAGCGGAAGATGTGACGTCAGGGTGCGCGGAATCACAGTCAATGAGGGCAATGTCAACGCAGGTATCTGACAATGGTTGTCGCCGACGACGATGGCAGTATGACGATTAATCTTGCGCAAAACTTACAACAATATCTACGAATGCGCGTCTTAACAGGCCTTCGCGAGGTTACTTCCATGCTGCTTGATGGAGTAATTCATCACCCAACGCTGAATCCAAGCAGAATACTCTTGTTCAGGAGTGCTACAAATCGATAAGTGCACGCTGAAGCATCGATTACCTCCAGCATCAACACCAAGCAGTGCTGAAGGAGTGAAAACGTTGACGACCGTTCTGGACAAGAGGAAAAGAACTGAGTATGAATCTGGAGTTGCAGGCGAAGACAAGAAGATATTGAAGAAGTTGAGAAGGCAATCAAATGAGTCTATCGACACCTTTGCTTTGCCCGACTCTTTAGACTCGAAGAACTGCTTGAACGTGATGGAAATCTTGCATCGGTTACCAGTGACAAAGAGAAATGAAGTCCTGCCTGATGTGCTCCTCCGTTTGAAAGCAATGGCGAGCCAAAATTCCGTTCCCGTTCGACTCGGAATCAGCGTCCTGAAATACGTTGCACTCTGGGCCAAGGATTGCGCGTCCAAGGAACGCCTCCAGTCGATTATCCACAGCTTTGCTGGAGAGATGGAAGTATTGATACACGAGTTACGTGTCGGGAGGAAGAGAAATGGGACTATCAGGTACGGATTCAATACGGTCGGAATACGTTAAGAGCCTGCTGAAGTATGAATTTCTGGGCAAACGGAGTGTTATACCGCGTGCTCGACGGGAGCGCCAACAAAGATGCAGCGCGAAACAAACAGCCAAGTTGAGCCAGGCAGAAAAAGTTACGCACAACACGAGAATTGCGAAATCTCCGCGGACTATAATGAGCAACGACACCCAAGTCCCCGAAAAGCACTGGCGGTGGGTGCTGGTGCAAGAGCTGTCGTCGGAAGTGCCGCGACTGCCTCAATGGTGCCAGTCACCCGAGCCATTGGTTTCGCGTCCACCTGGAATTACTGTCAATTCGACTGATGCGGCGACTGCGGCGCTGTGCTGCAAAGTATGGATGCTACTGGTGCTGTGCCGCTGGGTATTGCCGCTTCAGCTGTTGGAGGCGCTGCTGCCGTGGGTCTTGGGGTGGCTGGGATCGTCAAGACTTGCCGGAGCTTCCAGCACGAGTACATCAGTGCGTACAATCCACGCAACGCCGGAGATGTGAAGGAGCGCTACTGGATCGTGGCTACGGAAGAAGGAGCCGGCAATGTGCGGGTGTGTCGCTGCAAGCTCGAGAGCGAAGCCCGAGCAGCCATGGACCAGATTGGGTGCTGTCGTATCCTGTATAACCCTGACGAAGAAGAAGTCGATTGTCGTGGATGGAATGGGTGGGCCCACCAGACAATTCGCCGTGTAATGAGGAGACATATTTGTCTGGCTGACGGAGACGACAGGGGAGGTGGTAACAGGGAAACAATCGCTCGAAATGAAGCGCTGGGATTTCCATTTGCAAAGTCGTGTCGAGCTTCTCGTGCTGGTGCTGTTGGAATTGAATTGGATCCCGCGACTGCAATCGTTGGAGACATTGGAGATGTTCTGCCAGCTGGTCGACGATACTTGTTCAAGCTTCCAATATGATACGAAAGCCGGGTATGTATATCTAATAACTACCGATGACCTGCGCGTTGTGTGTCTGTCAGTGGTATTCGACGGTCGTGGATCACTTTCCAGGACGTCGTCGCAGCAGCAGCAGCTCCACCATGACTGCCCCGGAGAAGCGTTCGTAGATCTTCCTGCTGCTCCTCGGCGAACTGCACGCAACGCTGCCGTAACCGGCTGAAGCACGTCGTGAAGGCCGATGTTACGTTAGACAAGGCTTCAGACACCACTTCTCGAGGTAGCTCGAACAACACAACTCAGGTGATGTCCAAATGCGAGAAGTCTACGACTTGAGTCAAGTCGAACAACGTTTCGAGAAAAGATCGAAATCAAAAATTGGAACTTAAACCGCATGAAGAATGGTAGAAATCGTAAGCGAAAGTGAACAGTCTGCTGGGTTTAGCGATTGCAATGGATGCCAGTGCACTGGAATGGAATGCGAAGCCTACGCGTACTTGAGGTTGTAGAGCCTCGTGTAAATATCGATGGTGCTTTGACTGGTGATACCATTCAACTCCGACGGGTCCTTGCCTTCCTTCAGCCATTTCTTCAACGTATTCGAACGGACCTTGTTGTCCTTCAGCATCGCGCGGGTGGCTCCACCCATTTGTTTGGTGGTGATCCCCGCCCAGCGCTCTTCCTTCTAGTTGTTGTCGCCATCACCGTCTCTATTACCGTCGTCTCTATCGCCGCCGTCGTCATCATCGAACTGCTTGCTGCGCAGGAACCTCTTGGTGGGGACAGCATCGACGGCCTCCACGGCATCAGCACGGGTCATCGCGGACAGCTTGGTGTTGTCCGCAGCCGATGCGACGTTGCAAGTGGCGAGGAGAGCGGTGGCGGCGGAGGCCACGAGTAGGATGGAACTGACGCGCATGGTGAAGCTGGAACATTTGACTGGAGAGCTTGGGTGTGCGGAAGCAAACTGGAAAGTGAGGCTGGAAGCAGCACAAGTCGAGTGCCTTCGTCTCTCGAGGAGTGGCCATACCAAAGATGGATCGTGGTTGTCAGACCCTCAGCCGTGGCAGCACATCCCGATGATTTGTATATGGGATGCTATCAATGTTTGTGAACGCTTTCTTGCCATCGTGACGGATAGAATGGGACAGTTATTATTAATACGCATACCGGCTAGCGTCCGAATGCATTCTTCCACGCCTTGGCCACCGTTTTGTTCTTGTGGAGTTTGCAGCGCTCGTTGAAGAAGGATTGCAGGCTCTCATGCTGTTCATGACAATGACTTCGAGATAAAACCAGACCAAACCTTTTCTGCTACGAAATTGACCACGCCACACGGAAATCCATCGCCACTCAAAAGGGTCTTAAATCACTTGGTACTCGGTAGATAATGCGAGGAGCTAGTCTCCTCTTCTTCTCTTAGATAAAGTTCCTTGTAGTGTGATCGTGTTTTACACAGCTTGAAGATGAACATATTGCCCTGTGGTCTTCAGGATGATAAAGGCAACCTACCTTTGTCGACGAATGTCCCATAACACGACCAAGGTGGTCTTCTGTCTATTGCCCATTCATCGAGGTAGATACCGCAGTTCTTGAAGGCCTCACGCAGATGAAGGCATGAAGAAACTTGGGATTCCGTCAAGAAGTCACCATCTGTGGGCGGCGAATAAGTTGCCGAGGTCATTGTGCTATTGCACACAGAAAATATTCCAATACTTGGGACGAAAGTGCTTCCGCATGACATTTTCGTGCTCTACCATCAAATGAACCGATTATTTCATCGCTTACTACCGCATCCGGACGAAGGAGGAATGCAGGAAGTAAATACGAATTCACCACCGATATTTGGAACTAAGCAAAGAGCTCTCTCCCAACAGAACCAACTACGCGATTCTTTCCAAACTTGCGATCGCAAGATTGGAAGGTGATTTTCAGCAAGTTCCGGAGTTGATGCATCATCCGATGGAAGACCTAGGGTGTCCTCGACAAAGGATTCATGAAACCTTGTCCAGTGTGATTTCTCTACGTGGATATCTACTGCCGGTAATTCATGATGTGATAGTACGAATGTGCTTCGGAGACCTCACAGTCGGTTCACGACTATACTTCCTCAAAGAACTAAATCCTACCATCCAAAACTGCGTTCGTCCGGAATGCCAGGAGATCGAAACGGTAGAACACTGTTTTTCACGTGCCCGTCATTAGAACCAATGTGGAGCGAACGATGGAGCCGGTGGTCGACGTTCTTTGCGTCGATCTAAGCTGGAGGTTGCTACTCTTCCCAAGATTGTAAGACCTCTGTGGGAACTGGAGAAGTGAACACAAAGAACTAATGCTTCTATGGAGGATCTACACAACGATTGTGTTTCACGCAACATGGCGGCTCAGGAGCGACATTCATTTCCAGGAAACGACAGCTGAAGTGCCAAATATTCTCAATCTGCTGAACTCGTTCAAGATGCACTACCAATTCCTCTACCAACACGCACATGAGCTTCATTGCAACCACGCTACTGTGGTCCGCGTGCTACAAAAACTTGGCTTTGATCCGCCAGAAAATAATATACCAGAATCCATGCACCACATGTGGACACGAACTTAACTCTCACGGATAGATAGCTTATTCACCTTGAGTCGAGAAATCCACTAAACAGTTAATCAATTCAATTTCCTCCTACATCTGGCCCCACTGTCGGTCTACCATTTCGTTGGACTTGGCGCTCGCGGTAGTTGTGGACTAGTGTCAGCGTCATCTTTCGCCACTTGTAAAGGGACAAGACATTCAACGCAGACTTGAAAAAGAGCGTCGTACCCGACAAGAACTGCAGATAATGGAAGGCGTTGTAGAAGATTGAGGTCACCATATACGCGAGCCACCGTGTTGAAACTCCAGCGCCGATCGTCTTGAATTTCGTCATGAAGTCCGCGCCGTCAAAGTGGAAAGACTCCAAGAAATAGATTAGCACGACCAACGGAGCGAACACGGCGAAGAACAAATCAAACCTGCAGTTAGACAAGCGGGTTAGTAGGTTGGCTCAGCGACAAGAAAGCTACTAGCGTACGTGTAGTTTTCGTTAAGTCGAGCCCCCCACGCATCCCTGGCTTCGATAGCAAGCCACGAGCCAGTTGCACAGCAACAAAACCGAGTTGTAGTAGATAATAGCAGATAGGAATATTCAGTGAAGGTACGTATAGAGTGTGATGGCCTGGAACACCAGCTTAGGCAGGTCGAGCGCTGATGCCACCGAAAAAAAAACTAACTAACTCATTCACTTGGCAGTACATACAATGTAGTGATCACGGACCTCTTGGATCTGCTCGGTCTTTCACTGCCATAAGCTGCAGGATTAGGCGCACTACCAACACGATAGAAGAACAGCATCATGATTGCCAGCCCGGCGTGGCCCAGCCCAAACAGCGATATCAACACCATCGACGAGATAATCAGTGCAGGCTCAGTCTGCGGTAGCAACCAGAACTCGCCGTTGTCAGACTCGGTCGTGTTCATGATGTGACTTGCCATAGAGTCGGCGTGCACTTGATGACTGCGAGCATGAGCGTCCACATCGCAGACAAGACCAAGACGATGACCGTGGGGATTCCGAGTACACTAAACACACGTGGAAAGTGGTCACTTCAGTCACGTTGATGTCGATCACTGACGGCCGGGAAAGTCCGGACGACAACCGCCAGGACACTCGAGACGGTCTCGATAATACTGAGGCTCTGGGCGGCCTCGCCCGCTCGCTCTTTGGCTGCGGTAGCTGCACCACTTCGTCAGACTAGATAACTAGATCGGGCACTCAAGCAACTTCTTTGTCCGACATTGCAGTCATCGACTCGACCAAATCCGATAACGTCGACGACGAGTCGCTTCATTATATTATCGAAACCCCAACGTCAGAAAAGAGTTATCTCCCCACGCACCCGAGCC
Source organism: Phytophthora macrochlamydospora (assembly GCA_011947325.1). Classification (NCBI taxonomy): domain Eukaryota; phylum Oomycota; class Peronosporomycetes; order Peronosporales; family Peronosporaceae; genus Phytophthora; species Phytophthora macrochlamydospora. The sequence goes on from JAAVTH010000122.1 coordinate 24,554, forward strand.
AAGCTTCCACTTGCGGGTCGCAACGGGACCCAACGTTACGTTGGATCTGCAGTTTCCGCATGCTAATGTACGTGGATTGCGTCACACAGTTGATGACCATCATCCGGATGTTGAAACACATTCCTTGTACACCGTTGAGAGAGCACTCTTTGAACAGCACACCACCGCACAAGTCGTCCGAGTTGTACTTAGTAGGCGCTGACGCTTCCAGATTCACGCTGGCGGAGCTGGGACACATCGTTTTTGCGAACTTTGAAATGATCGCCTTGTCCTCTGAAGATGGTCGCTCGTCCGTGCACACTAGTGGGTATTTCTCGCCAGCTATCGGTAGACACTGGGGCGTTGTCATGTTACACGTACCCGTAATATATCCGTTGCAGCACACGGCACTTCTCGCTCGGACACTAAACATCGACAAGGCCACCAGCGGGGACAGTGAAGGCAGCATTGCGACTCGCGGAGCGTGGGCGATCTTCAAATCGCTCAGCTTGGACAATCCTTCAAAACTCGGTATTTCTTTCAGAACGACAGCGATACCCACAGCAAAGTAGCGCAAGTTCTTGAGAGACGACAGAGCAGGAAGCTCCTCGACGTCGGGGATGCCGCCCAAATGCAGAAACATTAAACTGGGCATGTTGTCGAAGGAATCCATTGGAAAAGCCTGCAGTCTTCTCGCCGTAAAATCGCCTTCGATATGACTAAAACGATCGCGTATTAGTGAGTGAACGTACCAGCAAAAAGAAAGACAGATCACGTACAAATATTGCAAGTTGGAGAACTCGGAGAACCAGGTCGGCAAGCTCTCAATCTTCGAGTATGCCAAAATCAGCTGCTGCAGCTCGTGGCATTTCCGCAGCTCCTCCGGCAACGCTGGTACCGCTCGGTTAATCACTTGAACGATTCGCAATTCGCCAGCATAAGCTAATTCCGCGAGGTTTGCGGTAGTATCGACGGGGTTGGTCCACTCGGCGAATGTCGTTGGCTTCGTTTGTCGGTCGGAGAATACAAGACATGTGCAGTGTCCGTAGCCGAAATTCCACTGGTAGCTGACCACGACGCACTTGTCGAACTTGTGGCAGAGCTCAGTGCTTGACCGTACAGCCCCGATCGAGTAGACAAAGTTGGAGACTCCAGCAGCCAGGAAGACGAGTGAGAGGAAGAGCTTCGGTACAAAATGCCTGCCCAGTTTCGGCTTGGACGTCGCTACTGCTGTCATTTTCCTTGAAAACGCTTTGATACTTTCCGTCCTGGATAAACTGCTGCTCTGTGGCTCCACCGTTGGCTTCTGTTGACGTGCTTGTTGTTGTTTTCGCTCGTGGTAGTTGTGGATCAACGTCAAAGTGATTTTCCGCCACTTGTACATTGATAAAGATTGAGGGCACACTTGTAGAAGAGCGTCGTGCCCGAGGTGAATTGGAGGTAGTGGAAGGCGCTACAAAAGCTGGAAATTTGTGACGGATCTCCGAAAATGCGTGCCACTGTATCAAACGATCCGGGGCCGATAGTTTCCATCTTGGTCTCGAATTCGCCACGGTCGAATTGGAACGATTTAATGAAGTAGATCAGCACGACCAGGGGCGCAAACACGGCGAAAAACAAGTCGAACCTGTAAACAAACAGCTTTTTGTCAGTGTTATCGACGATAAAATACCTATCAAGCGTCGTACGTGTAGTAGAGGCGAGCAATGATCAGGTTGGGGTCGGACACGTAGCGCTGGCTCCGATAACAAGCCGCTAGGTAATTGCATAGCAATAAAACCGAGTAGTAATAGATGAGCGCGGTCGGAAACCCTCCCCGCAAGTAGGTGAACAAGGTAAGTGTCTGGAAAATGAGCTTGGGTAGATCTAAAACCGCCGTCTGCCATGCATCGACACCAGATAAGCATAAACTGCTGAAACCACACACAAGGGAATACAAGTTTCCGTACGAGATAGTGGTGTAGAACGTCGCTGGTCAGGTTGAGCTTGGCCATGTAGCGTTGGAACTTGCTTTGTTTTTCGGAATTCAAGGCTTGGATGGGCTCGCCACTAGCTTCTGGTTGTTTCTCCGATTTGTAGTTAAAGCGGTAATGAAACACCATGACGACCGCCAAACTGGCGTAGCCGATTCCAAAGAGCGACAGCAACACAACCGAAGACACCGCAAGAGCAGGTTCAGTCTGTGAGAGCAGCCAAAACTCGCCATTGTCGAACTTTGTCGTGTTCATGATTTCGTTTGCCATGCGGTCGCCGTGCACTTGGATGGCCGCGAGTGTGAAGGTCCACACGGCGGACAAGACCAACACGATGAGCGTCGGGATGCCAAGAGATCCAAAGACATCGTGGAACGTGATCGCCTCCGACACGATGGCATTCAAGACGGACGGTCTTGGCCCCAACGAGGAAATCCTGGACGACACGGCCGTCCCAGAGGCTCTTGGAGAACAGTTTTGAAGCTCTTGTTTCGACCCCACCTGGACGACATCGTCCGTTGCCAAGACGCAAGCTGATACATCCGACACATCCACCTTCTCCACAGAGCTACGACGACGAGGGTGTCCCGGACTTTCGGACTCACTCGACATCGTCGACAAGTGTCGTCTCGCGATCCTTTCCAGCAAGTGACCAACGGTTGCCAAGCCCGACGCTAGAAAGTCATCTACGAATTTGGAAGCAAACGGATCGACACAAATGGAAGAAGTATTCGAGTCAGTGCTACGACTGTAGTTGCTAGACATCCTAAGGAGGTACGTGAACAAGGTAAGTGTCTGGAAAATGAGCTTGGGTAGATCTAAAACCGCCGTCTGCCATGCATCGACACCAGGTTTTGGATCCATTGTGCTCGACGATTAATTCGTGAACGGTGGCAACGTACTATCTGTCTCAAAAACCAAATCGAATCGACAACGACGTTTTCCGTCTTTATTTGCATCCAAGCCACGCTTCCACCACTGGGTCACACGAGTCTCCAACACCTCTCTCAATCTGCAGCTTCCTCATGTCGATGAAGGTGCTTCCAGGCACACATTGAATCACAGTCATCCTCGTGTTGTAGCAAATGGCTTGTTGGCCGTCACGACTGCACTCTTTGTAGTTGACGCCGCCACATTCCACGTCGGTGATGTTCACATTGGGAGCTCCGTCTTCAGGATCCATCGGTGGCGCATCCTGGCAAACCGTGCTGTTGAACTTGGCAAAGATTGCTTGGTCATGTTCAGAGGCGCGTTGATCGGTGCAAGTCAGTGGATACTTTTCTCCCGGAATCGCTTGGCACTGCATCTCCGTCATGTTACAGGAGCCGCTGATGTATCCACTGCAGCACACTCCGCTGCGAGCCTGTATCGTCAAGTCCTTAAGTTTTTCAGCGGGGCTAGCGACGGTAGTGTGGTGGGTCTCGGGGCGTGGTGGATCGACAAGTCTGTCAGCTTATGAAGACTCTCGAAACTTGGGATCTCGGCGAGGGAGCTCACTACAGCCAACGTCAGGTAACGCAAGTCTGTCAAACCGGAGAAGGACGGCAACGTTTCGACGTTTGGAATGCCTCCTAAGTGCATGAACATCAACTCGTGCATGCTGTCGAAAGACCCGTTTGGAATGGTCGTGAGTCTTCTGCTGGTGAAATCACCTTCGATATGGCTGTCAAAGACACACAGCTATGTTAGAATACGTCTTTGAAATGATGGATAAGTAGATCGTACAAGTATTGCAAGTGCGAGAACTCGGAGAACCAGTCTGGTAGAGCTTCGATCTTGGTATACGCCAAAATGAGCTGCTCGAGTTGGCGGCAGTTCTGCAGCTCATCAGGTAGCGTTGGTACAGCTCGGTTGATGACCTGCACGATGCGGAGTTCCCCTGCGATCGCTAGTGCCGCGAGGTTTGCGGTCGTGTCCACGGGGTTGGTCCATTCAGCGAACGTTTTTGGCGCGATCTCACGGTCCGCGAAGACCAAACACGTGCAGTGTTTGTAGCCGAAGTTCCACTGGTAGCTCGTCAAGACGCACTTGTCGTACTTGCTGCAGAGATCGGTACTGGATCGCACCGATCCAATCGAATACACGAAGACGACGACGCCGACCACGAAGAAGACGAGCGAGAGAAACAATTTCGCGACGAAATACTTGCCGATCTTGGGCTTCTTAAGCTTCTTGGTGAGTGCCGCTTTGATACTTTCTGTGCGGGATTTACTGCTGGGATCAGGCTCCACCATCGCCTTGTTCTTGCGTAGCGATTGGCGTTCTTGATGGCTGTGAATTAACGTCAAGATGATCTTCCGCCACTTGTAAAGGGACAAGACATTCAACGCCGACTTGTAGAACAGACTACTGCCAGATGAGAACTGCAGATAGTGGAAGGCGTTGCAGAAGCTCGAGATTTGGGAAGGATCTCCAAAAATGCGAGCCACCGTGTCGAAACTTCCAGCGCCGATCGTCTCCAGTTTCGTCATGAAGGCCGCGCGGTCAAAGTGGAAAGACTCGATGAAGTAGATTAGCACGACCAACGGAGCGAACACGGCGAAGAACAAGTCATACCTAGGATCCAAAACGCAGTTAGGAAAGCAATAGCGTTTCGAGAGTTACAGTCTATCACGTACGTGTAGTAGAGACGAGCTATGATGAGGTCGGGGTCGGCGACGTAGCGTTGACTTCGGTAACTAGCCACGAACCAGTTGAACAAGAGCAAGATGGAATAGTAGTAGATGATTCCCAGCGGAAATCCTTCACGGAGGTAGGTTTGCAGCGTGATGGTTTGGAAGATCAGCTTCGGGAGATCCAGCACTGCCGTCTACAGAAAGCCACATCGTTAGCAAAAAATAAGATAATAGCTTTGTCGATTCACTTACGATGTAGTGCTGGCGAATTTCCATGGGGATTTTGTGGTGAATCCAGTCAGACACATGATGCAGCTTGCCTTTGATCGTCGAGGCACTTTCAGCGACTGCTTCTTCATGGTTCGAGTTAGTATCTGCTGTATGCGCATGGTCCGTTTTGTGGAGACCGCCAACACGATGGAAGAAGATCATCATGAGAGCCAACGATGTGTAGCCGATCCCGAACAGCGACAGCAGCACTGTGGACGAAACGACGATAGCATCTTCGGGCTGTGGCAGCAGCCAGAACTCGCCGTTGTCGAACTCCGTTGTGTTCATGATGGTGTTGGCCACTGTACCAGCGTGCACTTGAATGGCGGCCAGCATGAACGTCCACGCGGCAGACATCAACAGCACGATAACTGTCGGGACGCCGAGAAGACCAAACACATCGTGGAACGAGGCCATTTCAGTAGCGACTTTGCCTGCAATAGAAGGTCTTAGCTCATCGGCTGCTGCTTGATCCTTCTTCTTGGAGAATAGTCTGGGCAACCTCGCTTTCATGGCCTTTACAGGCTGTTCGCCAGTCTTCTCGACGACGTCGTCAGTCTGATGTACGACGGCGGTCACCTGATCAGTCTCTAAAGTCTCCTGGAGATCAGCACCTTCATCGCTGTCCTGCATCTTGGAATCCAAAACTGGTAACCAAACGTCGCACCGCTTGGATCGGGAGACTTGTGGAAGGGCCACGTGATCAGCATGACCGTTTTGTGACGGATCACCTCTTTGTATTGCTTTTTTTTCACATTGAGTTTCCTACTGCGTGGTGCGAGCACAGCCAGCGTGTGGGGTCTGGCGTCGTCGAGATGTCGTCCGGCACGCTGCACCGACGAAGTTTGGCCCAGCTGGTGCGTTCGGCTCGCACCTCCATCTCTTCGTCGATGACCAAGGCGTTCAACAAGTTCCGCACGTACTCTCGTTTCTCTTCGCTGAATACGACGCTTTTTAGTTCGTCTAGAACCTGCTGCGCTTTCGACGGATCTCGCGACTGTAGCTGCTCCTCCATCGGCGCGAACATGACTTCGTTCGCAGGGTTTAGAGTGGCCAACTCCATGCGCTCCAGCGCACGATAGAATGTGCGCAGCTCTTCCCATTGCTGAGCGCCAGCTAAACCACTCGCCTCGCCCACGCTCAAGCCGTTGGACATGATCGCTCGAGCCTCAAGGAACAGCATCGTTTCTCGGACGAGCGGCATCACCAGTGGCAACAGAGAAGCTGGAACACTCACACCGAACTTGGTGGTACTTGCAGTGCTACACGGCGTCGTAATGTCAAAGTCGCATGCCTCACACATGAAGACAAGAGGAAAGCGAAGGTCCTCTGCTTTCTGCTGTTGGCAGTACTTGAGCTTGGTAACCCACTGACTGACGGAATAAAAGCTAGCGCGCTGGATGAGGTCGAGATCTAGCTCTGGAGGAGGAAGGAAGAGCCACAGACTTGGTGGCAACGGCTCCAGAACGACGTCTTCAGCTTTCGTGACGTCTTCTTTAATCTCTTTGTCATCAGACTGTACTGAGTATTGGTCTTTACCGCTCGCTTCGCGCTCAGGCTCGACATTTGCAGCAGTTTCTTTCTCTTCAGCGATAGCAGACAGTAATCGAGTAACTTTCGCGCTCTTGACTCGCGTTCGACGAGTGATCTCACGCTCTTTAGCCACGAAAACCTTGTGCTTCAGCATCGCCTCGACTGATGGTCGTGACAGCGGATCTTGCTGCAAGCACTGCTGTAGCAGAGTTTGCAGGTCTTCATTTGGGACAAACGCGGCGATAGATTTGTCAAAGAAGCACGAACTATTGGAATCCGGTGCGTCAAGACTTTCAAACACATCGCGAGGCTTCTCACAGTCCTGGAACTCTTCGAGTCTCTTTCCAGCCGCGTAAGCCTTCAGAATCATCACGCCAAGGCTCCAGACATCTAGGGAAGGGGAAGCTCGTGGACTCGGCTTATATCCTAGAGTTACAGAGGCCACTTCGGGAGCTGCACATTCTGCCTGGCAAAGATCGAGGTGTTCTGCATCTGGACAGGGAACCATATGCCCAGCTCTTGATACATGTTCAAGGCCCCAGAATTTCAAACGAGCGTCAGGAGAGCACACTACAAGACTATCCGTGTGCAGTGCGCCGTGAACGAGACCGCGTGAGTGGAGCGCATGGAGAGCAGAGAGCACTCGAGAAATCTGTTGGGGTAAATGCTCTCGAAATGCAGCAAGTTGTGAGTGCAGCGTCGTGCAGCTTGGCATCTCGAGCACAAGTACACAGCAGCTCAGCTTCATGCCATCACCTGAGTCGAGCTCGTACTCGAGAGCTTCGTCGAAAAGACGAGGAACGACAGCTCTAGTGGATTCGTCGTGCTGTAGACACGAAAGCGCGTAGCTCTCACGTCCTGCCAGGTCGGCGTCGCTTTCGATGAAGAACTTGAGTACCAGTCTGGATGCTGTCGGATCCAAGGCAGCTTCAGCTGAGTCCTCGTGTGCTACAAGTCGACAGTCGACGAAGAATGCCAACGGGGTCTCGTCGATCTTGGTGCCATGGCGGACGGAATACTGTCGCGTTTTCACAGTGAGTAGAGATGCAGTGAACGAGCCTTCAGCCGATTGGCTTGTCAATAACGTTTCTAGTCCTTTCCGAAGTGCTTTCCTTGCACCAAGTCGAGTTCGAAGCGCCGAAGGGCTGGAAGTGCTGTGGGTTTTAAGTAATTCGATCGAGTGTCCTCTGTCTTCGTCGTCTTGTTTAGACAGTCGTCGCTTTGAGTTGGTCATGGAGAAATTACTCTTTGCATCCTGTGGAGACTCCAGGTTGACGTAGTTGACGTTGGCTGAGGTTGAGGCTGCTTGTTGCTGACTGGACTGTCCGTAGACGTTGCTGGGGGTGACTGAGAGCGCTCTGTTGGAGCCGCCGTCGTCGCCTTCTTGGTTCGGCGACATTCGACTGTGAGAGAGCTCGCTATCGGCCGCCGTAAATTGTCCCGACGACTCCAACCTTTCGCGATGCTGTTTGCCGTACGAGTGTCTGTCAAAGTGATGAGGAAGGTCAAGAATGCCTTCGGAATCTCGCTCTTGCGTCCGTCTGCGGTTGCGGACGATAAACGCGAGCGCAATACCCACAGCGCAGACTCCAGGGACGACAATACCGATGATCGTAATCGGAATAATGTGCATACTGCTACTACCAGCATTGGCTGCGGTGGTTCCATCGCTTCCTGATGTCGCCGAAGACCGAGACGGTGTAGAACTACTGGTTGGTCCGTCCTGGTTCGACTTCGTCGAGTTCGAAGCTTGTTTAGGTGTTTTTAGTCCCGAGAGAGTCACACTGTCGAACTGGACTATCTTAGCGTTGATCCATTTCGTAAGTTCTTGCTCGTGGTCAGTGCTTTCTGTTGATAAGTCGATCAGGTCATTGCCACGTAAATCGATCGTTGAGATATCACTGGGGAAAGAGTAAACCATAGCTGGGACTTCCTTGAGAGAATTGTGGCTGAGATCACTGAAGTAAAAGAAACACAAACTCGTATAAGTCGACCTTGTATAGCAGGGCACCGCCAGCAATCCTTACATGGACGTGATGGCTGAATCGGCGATGGAAGAACCATCTACAAACTCGAAAGACACGTTGCTAAGGCTGCAACCTGCAAGTGAGCTAAAAGCAAATGTAAACTATGGTGAGAAGGCTGTAAGTTTCTGCCTGCTCAAAAATATCGACACGTACATGTTTTGAATGGAGCGTGGGAGCACAAGATGGAGGTCCCCCAGCTAACGGAATGCCTTGTACATTTCTGCAGTAAAATAGTAGTTTAAAAAAATCCGACGCAGTAAACTATTATGACCATGGGGGACGTACAAGGTTTGGAGCGAAGATAACTCGGCGAACGCTGTGGACTTGACCGTCACCGGAACATTCGGTGTATATCCTGCCGCTGCCGAAAGCGAAAACGTCGTGACGGAGGACGAAATGAGCTCGTCCACTGCGGAAAAAGTGGACGAAAGATTGAGGTCGTTCGAAGCTGTCGCCGCGACGTACGGCTCGCTGTTCACGTAGAAGTTCTTGACTACTGCGGGATCAAACGTAGCGCTCGAGGAGCCGACTGTGTTTGTTGGGGAACAGCTCACCGTCCACTTGGTCGCGGACTCTGAACCGAGTGTTACTTGCTGGCAGGAGAGGGAACCGGATGTAGCAGTAACAGCGCCGCTAGTGGAGTGGCCCAAGGGGATCAGAAGGAGCCCTGAGAGTAGCGCGTGCCGGACCAACATTATGAAGCCTGTCGATTCCAGCGGACAAGCTCGACGTGAGGTGTACGTGTTGAACGTGGAAATGCCTTTTGCTCGCCAACGGCGGAAGGGGACGAAAAGGATCGAGGAAATCACGAAACCTCGTCCAGAAGCAGCCAGTGGAAACCCCTCCACTGGCGACCTGCGAGCTGGCGCATTTTGCCAACGGTCGAGTGCTAAACCAACCGCCATCGTCTAGTCGAGCGGCAATTTGCAATGTGCAATGCAGCTCACCCTTGCGGATCCCTCCCCAATGTTGCTGTCGCGTGAGCTGCTAAGACGTCCGTCCTCCTGTCCAGCACAGAGCTGCTTTCACCATCCAATCGAGCATAATTCAGTGCGAAAAGAGAAGTACTTACCCAGCAAGTCCGGCATGGCACGCCGAGAGACCGTCAAATACGTGCTAGCTTGGTCGATCTTGAAGCGCCGTGTGTCGTTTCGGGCGCAAGAACGGCTCAGCAATGCGCCCGTTGAACACTTGACCTGTAAGAAGTCGACGATTCCTGGCATTTCTCGCTTACAACGATAAAGGCCAAGTACCTGCGGCCAACTGCCCTGCGTATTCACGATGACCATGCAGCGTGAGCGGAACAGCACAAGATAAACACCCCCGCGGTTGTATTTGGCCCGAATATTTCGCACTCGCGAGCTGCGGCTGTCACTGGCGTGTGTGCTGCAGCCACCTCCTCATTACCTTCGTTGTCAACGCCTCTTGCTGCGTCACAATCGAGACGAACAACGAGTATTCAGTATCCCAATGGAACGAGATTACACCACGCCCTGGCGGAACATGGCAGCAGCCACACTCATAAAGGCCGTGATGTTCGCGCCAACGTGAAGATCACCCGCAGCGTTGAAATCTTCTGCAGTAGCTGCCACTCGGTCGTGAAGCTTGTACATGTATTCTATAGTCATCAACAATATTAGTGCTTTTTCCATTAAAAATCGTAGCCAAGACGGAGTTGCAGCTCACCTTTGACGATAGCGTCCACCTCCTCATCCGAGAGCTGCGTAGAGGCGCCCAGACTCTTCGTAATTAGGGCGAAGGAGCCTCCGTTGGAGGCCTTGTTGGGGCCAAAGGCCAGTCCGTGCTGCTTGATGAGATTGATGGCTTCGTCCGTGCACGGGAAGTTGGCGCCTTCGAAGATGCCCTTGCATCCGTTCTTAACGAGCAGACGCACAGCTTCCGCGTCCACGTCGTTCTGAATGGCGCATGGGAAGGCGTAGTCGCACGGGGTCTCCCACAGATGGCCTTCCTCCGCCGGGTGGTAGATCGCCGTCGTGGACGACATGATGTAAGCTCCAAGTCGAGCATTGCGCTCCTCCTTAATCCGTTTGAGCTCGTCCAGCCCCTTGGCCGTAAAGCCCTCGTTCTCAATGACATAGCCAAAGTTGTCACTCACACCGACAATGACCGCTCCTAGATCCAGCAGCTTCTGCGCCAAGTTGAGCGCCACAGTGCCGCTACCTGAGATGAGGCAGCGCTGGCCCTTCAACGTCTCTCCACGAGTCTCCAAGACACGATTAGCGAAGTGAGCGACGCCGTAGCCCGTCACCTGCGGGTAGTGGTAAGCTCCTCCACTCAAGATGCCCTCAGTACCTCCCGGGTGCAGCTGACGCAGACGTTTGTACTGTCCGAACATGTAGCCGATCTCCTGAGGACCGACACCAACCCCGACGTCGGCACGTCCGTATGGGGTCCAATGTAGTTGGCCAGCTCCGTCATGTACGACTGGCAGAAGCGCATGATTTCGCTCTCGCTCTTGTCCATGGGGTTAAAGTCCGAACCACCATGAGCACCGCCGTACGCCCCCGCTAGAGCGTTCCTAAAAATGGTCTCAAACCCTAAAAACTTGGCGATGCCATGCGTCGTCTCGGGATGGAACCGAAGGCCGCCCATGTAGGGCCCCAGCGCACTGGAGAACTGCACGCGGAAGCCTCGGTTGACGCGGCTGCTGCCTTCGTCGTCGATCCACGGCACGCGGAACTGGATGACGCGCTCGGGCTCCATGAGCGTCTTCATGACCCACGCGTACTTGGGGTACCGGTCGAACACGGGCACGACCGAGTTGACAAAGTTCTGCACGGCTTGCACGTACTCGGCCTACGATATACGACGTTGAAGTGAGTTCCCAACGTAGATAGGTATGTATTCTAGATTGTAGGGATAGATTTACCTGGTGCGGGTCTCGACGGATCACCTCGTCCGTGAGCATGTCGGCGGCCTCCTGTCCGCTGCGGAACTTCTTGTCGCCGCCGCGGCGGAACAGCGGCTTGTTCTTCCAGTGCTTCTTGCCGTGCGTCGTGCCGTGCACGTCCGACATGAGCGACGTGCGGAAGCGCGCCAGCGCGGGGGCCACGCGGGGCTGGGAGCGGCGAGCCAGCGACAGCATCCGAAAGCTGGGGAGATTTTTCTGAAGTGGGGATTGCGGTGGTGCATCTGGAATCGATCTTGCGCAAACGAAAGGATGCGCATGACTTCTAGGTAGTTACTTCCCGGACTACACAAGAAGTCGTGTGCATGGCTTCACCCTGGTCGTATCTCAAACCTCCTGGTAGTCAGAGACCGGCCCACAATGTACCTGGTAGTCACTTACCAGCTCCCTCCCACTATTAATAACGATGACGGACGATAGACTCACGAAGAAGGGAACGATGGATGCAGGACGAGCGTTTGGCTGCCTAGCTGGCTGGCTGCCTGGCTGCCAGTTGTTAAAATGCACCACCACAGCACTCTTACGCCGCGGATGATCCCGTCTGCTGCGTCCGCGTCAGCTGCACCGCCACCACCGGCGGATGCCGCACTGTTCACGATCCCGTCTGCTGCTGCCGCGCCGACAACGACGCCCAAGACCAAGAAGAGGCAGGGCAGGACGCTTTCGCTCAAGGAGCGGGAGCAACTCGTGCGCAAGTCGTCCAGCACAGCCAAGAGCGTCGCGGCCAAGCACAATCTGCACAGGAACACCGTCTCCAAGTACCGGAGACGCAAGGCCGCCGGCGAGTCGTTAGCGGACAAACCGAAGGGACGGAAGAAGATCTGGACGCTCGCGGCGGTTCTCCTGGCAATCCTGGCGGTGCCTTTCCAAGCGGGGCTGGATCTCGTGGCCCGAGTACTGCGAGCTGGCATCAGCCTCTCCACCTTCCGTCCTCTGAGGACAGCCGTCGAAGCCCGCTTGGAGACCACCACCGTGGTGGACTTCTGGTTCGCTGGTGGTGAAAAACAAGTGCTGGGCTACATCAACTCGGCGAAGACGCGAATATGCATGGGCATGTTCTTCATCTCCCACCCAGCGATAGTGAAGGCGCTCATCGCCGCGGCCGACCGCATCGACGAGAAGATTGTAATCTTCACGGACCTCCGCATGCTCAGCGGCAAAAGCAAGGCGAGTTTCAAGGAGCTGCTTAAACACGGCAAGTTTGAAATCTACCACTACACCAACACCATGCACGTCAAGACCATTTGGATCGACCGCCGGATCATGCTCCACGGCTCGGCCGACTGGTCGAGGCAAGGACTCTGCGGCCCGAACATCGAGTTCACCATGGTGCTCGCTGGGCCCATTGGTACGTTTGATTGTATTATTTCGTGCGTCACTCACTTACTCCAATGTTGCTTTCGTCAAAGTGGTCGAGACAGAGGCCGTGCTGCTGAAGTTCATCGCCCAGGCGGGCTTGAACAAGGAAACCCCGCTCCATCTGATCGCGGCCGAAGCATTGGCCATCGACAACAGAGCTGGCAAAGCTGAGGAGAAGGCGACTGTGCAGGACGATGAAACTGAGGAGAAAGCGGCCGTGCCGGCGGATGTTGAGTTGGAGAATGTCTCCCAACCAGACGTGGCAATGGAGGGAGCCCCGTAGCAGCTGCCGTCACAGTCAAAGGGAAGACCATCTTCCGCACCACGTTGGTCAGTCTGCACGGATGACAAGATGATGGTGGGCATCTGTTTGAACAGTGCAATCACACCACTACCAGTGGATACGAACTTCCACTCAGGATATGAACCAAGGTTGTGTTGCCTTTACGTTAGTTGGTATGCCAGCGCCACACTTTCGCCGGATCTTGCTTGTTTTTGGCAATGTACGTTTCGTAGCCTTCGAGCACGTGGTATTTCTTGGCCTTGATGAGTTCATCGCACGGGAGATCAGGCAGATCGACTTTGAGATTTCGTCAGTCCTTCTCTCTCGCTCTCTTCGTCCTTTGAAGTATCGTCGTGGCCTCTCGAGTGATGGTGCACAACTTCGACGGAACTCCTCGGTGGCGCGTCTGGACTGGACGGTATCGTAGCTTCCGCGGTAGAACAACAACGATCAATATCGTGAAGGAGGCAAGCCACATAGTGATCGAGAAGAAGTCGGGGATTAGCTACCGCCGGAACACATCACCTCCGCATCAGCCCTCATGAAATGCACCAATTTCCACACATCCAAAAACCTGTCGTAATATTGCCTTCCACGATGATCACGATAAAGCCAATGGCACGTTCATATGATCGGATGATCGGATGATCGGATCCTCTGGATAAACTCCCATCGCTACTTTACGTCTCCATCTCAGTGCCGTACGTTCCTCCGACCTCCCCTTGTGATCATGTCCTTGTTTTTCTCGAAGTACTTCCTGCACTCTTCGACCCAGCGGTATCTCGGTAGGTCTTTGAATTTGACGAATTGCTGACCCTTGGCTGTCGCCTTGCTGTACTGTTTCAACAGGATATCGTCTGGGTCCCTTCAGACTGTAGCCCACACCCTCTTCATTATCTGCAGCCCGGCTTCGTCGAGCACGTTTCCCAACTTTCCCATTGGTCCTCCTCTCTCTTCGGTCTCCGAGCCGCTTGAAGTCGAACTTGTAGAGCTCTTTGCGGATCGACGCCAGTCAGGTCGCTGGTTTTCTAGGATGTCGAAATTACGGCGGAATCGTCGGCGCGTACAACAAACGCAACGAGTACGAAAAAGAGTACTGTGGCGAAGCCGTTGAGACGCACAGCGTGTTGGTCTTGAGGGTTTGAGAACCGAAATAAATGTGAGAAGAAGCTGTGCTATATCGCTGGCTTTGACGTGATCATCGGGCCCAAAGGAATTACGACGACTTTGATCCCGTTTATTGCCAAGGTTTAACCCTTTGAACGCGGAGGGTCGGAAAAACGTCTTATCTCTTCCGGGAAGGCATAAGAGTATCTTGATTTAAGTATGGTCTCAAATCCGCAAAAGTGAACTAGCTCCCTTTCCCACAACACGAAGACATTTGATTGGGTACACGTGTAGAAACCAACGACTCTTATTGGATGAATAAACAGCCGGCCAAATCACAAAGCATTTCTTTTTTGAAAATTTGTGCTCGTTGGGATTTTGGCCCCCTTCGGCACACACACCACTCATTCTCAAAAACAAAAAGCAACCAGCTTCGCGCCATCTCCGATGGATCCTTTCATGGACTACAAGGCTGTCTGGCCGCTGTTGCGCAAGGAGAAGTGGAAAGCGAGGCCGCCAAGGGGTTGGACATCCAGTATGGCTCCGTTTATCTCTGCTATAATCACCTGTGAGGTGACTAACCAGTTTTTCTGTGCTGTAGCTATGACTTCTTCAAACCTGGCTACGACAGAACAAACGGAACCCGGGGATACATTACTTCAACGGGGCAGACGAACTCCTTGCCTACGTGCGGTCAGACAAAGAACTTTATGCTCGTCTTCATGTGCTCGTGCAGTCACACGGCCGCAGTATTGGCGGTACGTTATTTATAGAGCTTTTACCAAACTCGACTAACTGTGTGTATGTAGGACAATCACCGATCACTCCGGGGCGGCCGAAACGCGCTGAGCAACCTTCGCCGATTCGTGTAAATAAAACTGCGACACAGACGAAGAAAAAGCCTGCAGCAGCAGCCGCAACAGCTACCCAGCCAGCGAAAAAGAAACCAAAACAAGCCAAACCGAAGAGGAAAACCAAGTAGCAGATAGCGGAAGAGGCGGCGAATCGTCGCAGGGAAATTTCTGCATTTGGCAAGATTTGGGGCAGTCACAATGCTACGGGTAAGCGGCTTTGACTGATTTACACAGTAACGTACTAAATTGATGTGAGTTCGCAGCTCAAGATGGAAAAGCAGCATCGACTCCATCACAAGTTTCGGAAGGTATATGATGTTGAAAATATGTTGACTGTGGAGGTTTGTATTATGCTGACCTGTTGCGTATATTTGGTGGGATCTATGTTGACAGCGGCGGCTAATGCAGACGAAGGCAGCATAACCGGAAGGAGTAATGCTGACGCGGAGATGACGGATGTGGCTAATGTTGACAACGTCGGCGTACCACACCCCATTATGCTGACATTCCCACGAGGGTTGCCACAGCGAGCGACGAGAGTGCTGATACTCCCGCGAGTACTGCGGCGACACGCGACAAGCAATCCCACGAGAATGGCACCGATGATTGTGGGTTGGCATCGATGTCGAGTGACGAACAAGACGGGACGGTGAGCTCTGTTGAAGACCACGAAAGTATTTTCAATGAAGACTATACGCTGGAGCCCAACGTTGGAGAAGATGAAGGCGATCGAATTGATCACGGGAGCCCGCCAAAACGCACTCGTCGTGCCACGAGGACTCCGCTCGAGTTCTCAAACTCGGATTCGCTTGATCCTAATCTGGTAGTTGGCGATGACGAGTTGCATTTGGAGTCTGATGGTGAAGGAGAAGAAGACTCGGGAGAAAACGCTGAGGACGAGTACTTTGAAGACGATACAGAATCGAGCGGGGAAGACAACGCTGTTTCAGAATCGGTTCAAGAGGAAGTTGAACGTGTCGTGAGGCTAATGGATGAAAATGAGCTACGTGAATTGCACCTGAGTGTACAAGGTTTGTCATATCGTTCGTATACTGACTTGAACTCTATTTGACAACGATTTTATGCTGGCAGCGTCATCCGAGGTCTTCGATAGGAACCAGTTAGCGGCAATGGCGATCGGAGGCTGGAATGTGCTCCCTACCAACGCAACTGCAGTTTTACATGAGGATCTGCTTGTGGACAAAGTGTACAGCGGATATTGCGGACCCTCGCAAGATATTCAGCCATCGTCGAAAGATCCGCTGCGACTCTTCTACTATTTTATGCCCAAAGCGTTCTGGCGTCAAGTCGCTAGCGAAACAAACCTGTACTGGGAGCAGACATTTGAGGCACGTCTACAAAAAGCTGAAGAGCGCGAGGCAAAGGTGACTCATCGGAAGCAGCGTGATCGCGACCAACTGCGGCGGCGGCTGAAGAAGTTCGAGAAAATATTCCCACATGAAATTGTACAATGGGTCGGCTTGATGTTGGCTCATGCGCTTAGCCCGTGTAAACGTCTAGAACTGCACTGGTCTACTCAAGAAAATGGCGTTCTTCCTGTTGGGACCTTTGGGAAGGTGATGTCTCGCGATCGTTTCCGAGGAATATCACGCTTTCTTCACTTCACAAACAATGAAGATCCTGCTGCAAGCACAGACAGAGCCTGGAAGGTCCGGTCTGTCTTGTCAACACTGGAGAAGACATTCAAAGAAGGTTACGTTCTCGGCTCGCGAGTGGCAATCGACGAGGGCATGCTTCCGTCTCAGAATCGCCATAACCCGACGCGAACGTACCTGAAGGACAAGCCCCACAAGTGGGGGTCCAAGTGTGTGACGACTTGTTGCGGAGACACTGGCTACTGCAAAAGGTACGCTATGTCGACTTGTCAAGTTTACTATTTGAGCTATATGCTGACGTTGTGTTCATGATTTGTGGTCGAATTGCTTGCAGAGTTGAGTTGGATGTTGGCAGAAAACATGATGCTGAAGGTGCACAGTCAATGGACACCAAGAGCGGACCTGCTGCTGTTATCCGCAATATCGCTTGTGTGTTTCGGGGCTTCCATACGAAGGTCGACGCGTTGTTATTGCGGATCGCTTCTACACGTCTATTCCGCTAGCACAGCAGCTGCGCACCATGGGCTTCAATTTCGTTGGAACAATACAGACGAATCGCTGCGGTTGGTGTAAAGAGGTCGAGTTTCCATCGAAGAAGCGTCCTGAAGCGATTCCACGAGGTACTTTCAAAATGGCGGTAGCGGAGTCGAACCCTGGATTAGTTGCGTTGGGGTGGGGCGACAACAATTACGTCTACTTTCTAGCGTCGCATGTCAGGACGGAGGTGACGACAATTCGCCGGCGAGAAAAGAATGGTGTGTACAGCGAAGTTCCGTGCCCGCAGCTTGTGACGGAATATCAACGTTACATGGGTGGTGTTGACCGACATGATCAGCTTCGGCTGCAATCTTATTCAATGCAGCTAGCAACTCGGTAAGATGTCGTTATGCTGACTTGTTGGGTTTACCATATATGACTTATGGTGTACTTATTGCGCAGGTTCAAAAAATACTACAAGAGCTTATTTCTTGGCCTCACTGACATGGCGCTGGTAAACGCATACATCGTCTACACGTCGCTGTGGGAGAAGAAAAGAAGAAGAACTCGCACTTCGACTTCTTATCAAGCCTTCACAAAGCGCTCATTGCGCAATCTGAAAGCGATTTTGCAGTGACTGCCGCAGCGCCGGGTAGACCTTCTGAATTAGTCGAGTTGCCAGCGGTAGCGCTAGCACACCACAGTGTGGTCCCGTTTGCAGGCAAGCGGGAAAACTCAGGAACCGAACGGACAAGGCAGCGTGCCTGCAAAGTCTGCTCGTTTTACAAGCCCAAGGACAAGAAGAGAGGAGGGTCCTCCATGTTCTACTGCCCAGCGTGCTCTGCCAAACGAAAGGGCTACTTGGTGCTCTGCAACAAGGTGCGTGGGCATCCGGGGAACTCGAATTTGACTTGCGCGCAGATCTGGCATTCAGTGTGGCAGAACGGCGAGTTCATGCCAAAGGTGGCCGCATCCGAGACCGAGGTGCCATCAAGTAGTTAGTTGCTTGTAATGAAATCGATAACTACTTCACGCAACGTTTTGTCTCTTCACCTTCTTGCATACATCTACAGTAGTCCGGCAGTCAGGGCGAGACAGCTAGGAGAGCGAGTGGAGTGCAGCTGGAGAACTCGGTATTAGTCTCGCGGAGTCCATCTATCACTCGTACTGGATTTCTGAATTTCTGAATTGCGGAACGAGGGCATTCAGGCCAAAATCGGTGCATTGGCCTGTCTATTCCTCGTTGCGAGAATTATTGTCCGAGAGCTTAGCAACAACATCGTTGTAAACGAGCCATTTTGATACTGATGTAGATTATTCCATACTCAAATCAATACGATATTTTATGTTGACTTGGAAGTGATAAGCGTTTTCATATCACTTCCAAGTCACCCCTCCGCGTCCAAAGGGTTAATCCTTCTAGCCCCGAACTATACAGCATAAAGTTCCATACTTTGGCAGCCGCCGCGGAAGCCATCAGCCTGGAAGCTCACTGTCTTGTGCCTCACAACCAAACTGTCGCCGTGGGGTGCAGACCAAGGCTACCATGGCGCGGAAAAGGAAGAGACAAGAGGACACGTCGGGGTCGGGCAGAAGACAACGAACGTCACAGCAAACCTTTACAGTCAGAAGCCTCGCGCTTCCACAGCCACCCCGAGTAGCCCGCCAGAGAACAGAGCATACTCATTGCACCCAACGTCGTCAATCTAGCCTCAGCTCGGCGTCATCGTCCCAGGCCGACTTTGTGTGTGTCACGGTGAAGACCACCATGAACTCTTTCATGACAAGCACAGCCAGGCAGCTCCATCTTCCATGGGACGCAGTGCTACACGACATGAACAAAGCTGTTCTTGAGGCTTATTTGTTGGCGAACATACATGTCCTACGACTTACAAGAACGAACCGTCCGCTTGAAGAGCTTGGACAAACATTCTTCTCCAAGTGCCTCACGGCTGTGATGGCAGGGCATCCGACGCTTGCTTCCAGCGCCGATTTAGTGGAATCGGTTGAGATTTACAATGCCTGGCGAGACGCACGAACAGGACGGAGCAACAACCACTTCATATCGACGGGCTGGCAGCAGTGTGCAGCCAGGCAGATGGCGACCAGTGCTGGCAACGCTGTATGTGGGAACTTCTATAGACGATTTCACAAGCATCTCAAACGGACATACGAGATCGACGGGCGCAGGGCGTACACCATGCTGAATAAGATTCTTTCGCCCAACTACAATGGCAACGACACCAGGATCCTGCTGTGGCGGGCTCGAATTCCTCGAAACGCTGGAGGTCGCTTGGACGAACGAACCCACATGCTAATCCCGCTGACTGTTACCTTTCTGTCGAGTGTGGAGAGACTCAACACAAAGATTGAAGCAGCACGAGAGGTCGACCCTAACAACAATGATGGAGTTGAGAACGTCAAAATATTCTCGGTTCTTCCGTTCAAAAAGGGCTTTCGATGCAGTTACTTCAAGATGTGTACTAATGGATTGTGGTCTCTGCTCAAGAGAGCTGGGGCTGACGTTCCGCCCTTAGCACGGGGACCTGGACAAATTGGCACAGTGTGGAGAGACGTCGCCGGCGCATTCTGGCGGGAGCTGTTCCATATCGACAAGTTTGAGACGAGTACGAGACGATTCGCCGATGAAATCTCCACTGACGGGAAAGGTGTTAGTATCACGCTCAAGAAACCAAAACAGAACAGCGCTCACCTAGCTCCGCAGCTCTCCGACTTCGATGAGCTGTGGGGGCTTGATCCCGGCCGTCGAGATCTCTTCGTCGCGACAAACACGCAAGGGGAGAAGATGTCATGTTCTGGTTGTGAGTTCTACGAAGACGCCCGTTATACTGCAAGCAATAAAACCATGAAAGGCTGGATCGAAAGCAATCCAGAGGTGGCGAGGTCGTTTGCAGCCATGCCAACACGGAAGACTGCGTCCCTCGAATCTCTCAAGACGTACGTGGAATATGTCACTCCTAAGCTGGATCTGCTGCTCGGCTTTGAACAACGCAAACCGTTCCGCAAACTACGCTTCCGACGATACATATTTGCCAAGAAGAAACTCCGGGCGCTTTGTTTGCAGCTGATTGCACGTGCTGGTGCGAGAACTCTGATTGGCTTTGGTGATTGGAGCAACACCGACCTCAGCGGCCGCATCAAGCGCCACCCCAAAGGCCCTGTCAAGACCTTCGAGGCAGAGCTGAAGCGCTACTGCAAGGTCGAATCCATCGACGAGGTTAGAACCAGCAAACTCCATGCTGACTGCCATACCGAGCTCAACAAGCAGTTCTCTCTGCAACGCTGCCGTGACGGTAGGACGCGGACTCGCAAGGCTTACAGTGTACTCCATTGTCCGAGCAATGGCTGTTTTGGTACTACTGTGAACCGCGACGACAATGCGTCTCGAAACATGCTACTTCTCCTGCAGTATAAGCTGCAGGGTATCCGACCGATCGCGTTCTGTCGCGGGACGTAGCCAAACCTCAAGTGTCCTGTGTGTGCCCGCGGGTGGCATCAGGATAGCCGGTGGTCTCCGGCATTAACCTACTGATGCTGTAGGAAAGGAGTAGCTACTAGCACGTCCCGGATAGCGGGGGTAAAGGGGTTAAAGAGTATACTCTTCAGTTCTTCCTGTCGCTACGCCAGACCTTCCCAGGCGCCAGGTCAATCTTGGCCTTGTGCTTCTGGTCGTCGTCGTCGTGCTTTTCGACCCGGGATTTTGGAATTGACTCAGAGTCATTCCTTCGGGCCAAAGTTTCCCCAAACACACATCCCAGCCACGCCCACTTCCGCATCCTCGCCTGTAGCAAAGCGTCGTCGACTGTTTGTTGCAGCTTCCCCATGACTTCTCCTCGCTCGTTAGTTGCCGACTTCTCCGCGCTTCGGGTTTGTCCTCTTGAACTCTCAAGTTTCGCTGAGGCGATGTCGTCATTGCCGCAGTATCTTCGCACCTCTCAACACGCGCAGCATGTAGCAGCGTATAAATCCGCATGGAGGTCGAGGTTGATCCAATTGGAAACTTGGGAAATGAAACAATGCTTAGGCTGGCTTGATGTCCATCGTGATCATCGTGGCCTGGAGAATGAGGCGGTGGGCAGACAATGGTATCACTAAGAATAGGTGAAAAATACAACGAGAGATTCCTAGTTCGATTGCGGCGGGGCTCAAAGCCAGCGCAATGAATCCCTCCTACGACATCATCGTGCGAACCTCGAGATTAACCCGAGGATAGCGATTCTTGACGAAGCTGCCGAGCATGTGGAAGCGGCTTCAAGTCAGCTACTTTGACGGGAAATACTCTCTCCAGCGGGCTCTCGCTCTGGATGACTCCATCAGCAAGACACCACTGCTCCGTGCTCTGCTCGTGTGTGTCAAAACATCTCTACCGTTAATTATCGTCGTCATTGTCCAGGAATCGGTGCCTCTTCAAGACCCGAAAGCTGGTTGGAAGGCAAACTACGGGTTTATGGTACGAGCGGCGGTGGCTGCTTTCTCGACGACGCATGCGTTTGTTGGTCAACTACCTTATCTCGTGGAAGGCGTAAGGATCACCGAACGACAAATTGTGATTTTGTCTGTTTGTATGTGCGTGCTTGGGCTCGCCATTAGAATCCCCATTGTGGCCTACGTGGTCTTCCCCGTGCCGTTCTTCGTACTATCGATGACCCCAGCATTTTATGTGATGCTGGTTTTCGCCTTTCGAATTGTCATCGGCCAACAAGTCACCTCCGTCCTCCTCAAGAATCGCGACCAACTGATCAAGCTTCTCGTGTTTGTTTGTGCTCAAATTTTGATCGCCTTCGTGTACCCTGCTTACGAATCGTTATTTCGCTTCGCGAAAGGCTCCAAGTACCAATTGCTAGTGATTCTTCTCCTTCCAGTCATCAAAGTCGCTATCAAGAACATGTTGCTGCGTTGCATCAAGCATCGGGAAGATATGATGCCTGAATCTGTCCTCTTTACAGCGGATTTCTTCAACGCTATCTACGTGGCTACCTGTATGCAAACTTCGTCGTCCATTGGCTCCATCGTGGCCATCACATTTACAGATCTCTTCCAGACTGCTGTTATGGTCGTCGGACTTCACCGGCGAACGAAATTAGCGTCTTGGAGATTACGTGGAGTTGGTGACATATCTTCATATAAATGCGCTGTGTGAGCTCTGTCGAGACTCTAAAATATTGGAAACTCAAGTGCTCACCAGGGTTCATGTGCGTTCCTGCATTCCCTACCAACTGTCAACGACGGATCAAAATTTACTCGACGTTTTTGACAAGCGGTTGACCACTGGAGTAACAATTTCAAAGCTTTTAAATGAGGTCGAACCACCACCACACAACACGATTTGTGCATTGAAGCGAGATCCTACTATCCCCTCTGTATTTCCAGACAGCTTTGACAAAATATATTTCACAAACTCGAGAGGGAAACACGCTACGGTTGTGCGTGACTCGCTAGAGATAATATTTACGACCGAGTGTATCGTGGTCACGGCGTACTTGGAAGCTGTGATTCCGTTCTTTTATTGCAGCTACATGCTGGTGATGGTTCATCTGCCAAGTTCTCGATACCATTCGGAAATGGTCGGGGTGACCAGCGAAAATGTACTTGCGACAGTGCTTCCTGTATTTACTTTCGGTTTGCTGCAGCTCGCGTCCTTTGCAATGGTGGTGTTTGGTGGTCGGGAGAAATTGTGGGATGCGGGCTCAGCACCAACTGGCGTTTGTTTTAGAAACTCAAAAGCCGTTGATTCAAAGCAAGATGATGTTGTGGATGGTGGTCACGCTCAGCTTTCGGATCGTGCACTTTAGTACGTCTGAAGAAGCTACTTGCACCAGTCTTATTTCCTGTTATGACTAAAAAAATTTACTCTGCAGGCGTCGACTTCACGTTCCATTTCGCGCACCACTAACAGTAAAAAGGATCTGTTTTTGAAGTTTTTCGTGTATTGTGTATGGTTTATCGTTTACCGGACGACGCTTTCAAGCGCCTCCGAACATGCATCGTGTGCCCGCTACTTCCCCATCCACTGTACCAGCGGTGCGCAAGTCTGCATTACTGCACAACCGGGAAAATCTACAGGAAGTAGGTGACGACGGCGGCCGTGACGGCGGCAACGCTGCCGGCAGCGACCGAAGCGGCGCCCGACGAGCCCGAGGCGGAGGCAGCCGTGGAACCCGACGCAGCGGTGGTGCTGGAGCCCGAGGAGGCGGGCGAGGCGCTGGAGCCCGACGTGGTGGTGGTGGGCGAGCCGGCGGTGGAGCCGACCGTGCCCGTCGTGCCAGCCGAGCCGGCAGTGGAGCCGACAGCACCGGTGGTGGCAGCCGAGCCCGTGGTGGTGGTGGTAGTGGCAGCGGCGGCCGACGAAGCGGTCGAGGCAGCGGTCGAGGCGACCGTGGAGGCACCGGCAGCGGGGGCCGTGGTAGTTTCCTGTCCGGCGGCGACGGCGATCACAAGAGCAGCAGCGAGGAATCCGAAGACCTTCATGGTGAGTTGTTGTTGGTGGTGGTGGTGGGAGGAGTACTTGAGACTGACTGAGTAAGTTTTGGAATGAGGGATCGCCAGCAGGTCGAAAAACAATGCCCAGGGCTGTCCACTGTCGGCCCGTTCAAGGGACAGCAAGCGGCGAGATAGCGGCTGCAGCGTTCCCACACAGCCGATCGCTTGATCGACACCTTGGCTCTCTTGACGAGAGCGCCATGTGTTCCTCGTCACACGTCGCAGGCGGTACTTTTTGGACGGCATACAAACGTCAAGTCACCAGCCGTTGCAAAATGACCTTATTAGAGGGCAGCTAGCTTCAACTTGGCGTTCTTTTTGCTCTTGGCAATTGTGATAGCTCTTCCTCGATGTTCACTACAAGGACACGAAGATCCAAAGGTGTTGGCCACTTGTCGGTTGGATTGTAAGCGGTGCAGATCACGTGTGTGTAGTAGGATCAGCTGCCACCCTGTCTGTCGGACACCAGTGGGAAAACCCTAGCGAGACAGCGCCGGTCGAGTTTGAGGCAAATCGTGCGATGCCTTTTCGCCAAGTGTGTTGCCCACCGGCTGGAGCTGTCCGTCCACACAACAGCATGGCCTCGCGACGCGGCACACCCGCACGTGCGAAGACTTCTGTATCGACAGACGAAGCGAGGGGAACTGTAATTTTTCACGGCCAGAGGTTCGTATCCTGCACAGCGCCACAACGGGACAACTGGATGTGATTCAAGGTCTCTGCACCAGCACGCCCAGGATACGATCCAGTGAATTTGCTCAAGGAAGGCTTGAAGAGTTACGGTAACTCCGGCATGGAGTTTCTTCGCTGTGTTCGTAGTGGAGAACGTAGCAAACTTCTGATGTTGATTCGGCGCTGCTGCGACGCTGGTCGCGGCCTGATTGCCGCTTGACTGTGAGTGAGTCAGCCGTGTGGAGGCTAGAAGAGCCTCTTTCGGGCGTCGTGACATTTACTGTACTGTTCACGCGGTACAGCGCACATCGCTGAGAACGTCAAAACAACCGTGCGACACCGTAGCCACTTCTTAAGTTCTTGCCGACTACCGCCACAAGACCGTCACGACCGCGGCAACTGCATCCACGACAACCAAGGACGCATGTTGATATCCGATCCGATCCCTGGTGGTCGCCTTTAATTCTTTTAGCACTTGTCTACTATCGTTGCTCCGCTAAGATTGATCGGCATTGAGCTCACATTCGATCGGTAAAGACAGCAAGTCGACAACGATCCAACACAGAGCAAAGGACGCGAGAAATCGTGCGTCGAGATTAGCCTTTCGCGGCGATTATGCAACGATCCAAGTCCTAGCAAGAGAGCAGCAAAATCCACCGCACTCGTCAACGCGATGGCCTTGTTGTGTCGTGGAGGTCCTGGCGTGCCTCTCGACTTCGCGGCACTCACAGCAGCGCTGCAAGTCCCGCGAGCACCGCAATTGCACACGCACTGTTCGTCGCGAGCACGGGTACTCCGTTGTCTTCAGACAGGGTCGGCGTGCTGGGGGCCTCGACCGTTCGTTTGGGCTTCTTCGTCACTGGCGACACGATGTTGCCAAAGCTGCCGCTTCCAGAGCTGGAGGACATGGACGACGGGGTCATTCCCACAGGGTTCTGAGGTGCTGCGGGTGCAGGTGCAGCAGGATTGACCCAAGGTGGCATGGCCGTCACTTGCGGGCCAGAGGGTGGCGACGGTGGTGCAGCAGTCGTCGGCGGGGCTGTCGTCGTCGGTGGTGGGGTGGATGCAGTTGCAGTTGCATCGCCAGTCACACTGCCGGCTTGACCACCGGTGTTGGTCGTGTCTTGGGCTGCTGCAAAAGCAACACACAGCAGTAGAACTCCGAATGCAGCGAGCTTGGGCATGGTACCGATTGAGCTGGATGAAGCGAAAGCAGATATAGGCAGCTCTACCTAAGACGTTCATCGTGCACGAATGACTTTTGATGGAGGTGAAGACGCCGGGTCCCAGCCTTTCATTCTCTAAAAGTGAAGGCCGTCAAGATGATTGAAGACAACGGGTTTTCGTCTCTCTTTCGAGCGCATTTCGACCGATGTGAAGCAGCCAAGGACGTTGTCGATCTTTACGACGTGGAGGATCTTGGAATGTTGGAGACCGTGGAAGGCGACGCCATTTTGCAGACGCTGCTGGGCGTCTACCCCGCGAGCTGGAAGGTCCTTCCCACGTCGACAAACGCTGATTTTATCAAACTTTGACGCCTCCGATCATGACGAAGAACTCTGCAAACTAGACGAAGAAGTCTCCGATGAAGATACCTACGACACACCAGTTGAAGACACCGAAGTCGACGTTGTCGGGGATAACCTTCCACTCGACGTTTCCTTCAGTTCGTCGACGATATTGCAGCGGTTCGGAGTCATTCTCGTCGGTATCTCCATTGTAATCACGTGGCCTGTGGGCATCGCCTACCTGTTCAGCTAAAGATGTAAACACTAAGACACTCGTGCAGATTCTCATTTACCAGCCTATTGTGTGCAACACCTCCTCCCTCGAGTTATCTTTTTATCTGCAGGTTCCAGTTTGCAATGGTTCGGAGTCGCTGATTGCGGCGACTGTCCGAAAGTTGTTCATTTACGCCTGTGAGGAAGGGAATTTTCGCTTTCAGGACCGTGACGCACTCGTAGACTTTTCGGTCCTTGCGTGGCTGCCACCCTCTGGTAAGGTGATTGATGACACTCCCCAGTTCCGCCACCATCCTGTCAAAAATGTCGGCAGACACCTTCTTGTCCTTCATCTGCTCTATCTCCTTCGCCACTCTCGCAAAACGATCTTGAATTTGCACAAGAAATTCTTGGGCCTTGGGGCTTTGGGTCGCGGCCGTCATTTCCCACATCCTGTCCGTCAAGCTACGAGCACAAGCGCGATTAGAAAGTTACGTGTCAGTAGCGTCTTCGGAAGTAAATGTGACGTACTCTAGCAAGGGTGCTCTCGAAGATTTACGGTTCAGCACCAGCTTGATGTACCCACGCAGCGCCGAAACAAGTAGGCGGTAGTGTTGGAACGTTTGCGGGTGATCATAATCCGCTGCCATCCACTTTGCGACAACATTCACCGACTTCAAGAGATGCTTCGGCTTTCGGTATGCCAACGCTGAGTCTTTCTTGAGCTCGACGAGGAGTTTGAGCATATTTTGTCGTCTCGTTTTCACTGACATCTTGCTCAAACTATTCTCCGCTTTGACGAAGCATTTCGATAATTTCGACGGTCTCTTGCTTTCCGATGTAGTAACCGGTAGCCGCGAGTACGCACTGAGAGCCGTCCCGAGGCGAGCGACCGAGCTACTTGTCAATAGCGAACATGTTAAATAATGCATCAACAACAGAGCGAAAAAATTGCACCTTTCGAAGATAGATTTCCCCGCACGTGGAAGACCTTGAGCATATTTCTTCACAGCATTCTCGTAGCCACGATAGCAGCTGAGATGCTGGCCTTGCTCCGCGTTCAGTTTAACCCACGCCACAACAATTTGCAGCGAATTGAGCACCTGAGACTGCTGTTTGCCACCAGTATCTCCACTGACCGATTCTGTTAGGGTCGCTAGAACTTCCGGTAAAATCAGAGTGCGGTCGCTTGGCGACAGAGCGCCGACCTCCTTCACAATCGCTTGCATGTACGTTGCTGCTTTGCTGTAAGGCGTTGCAACCACCTGCGCACTTTTTGAAGCGTTCTCAATAACGACGCCAGTTTCTGCTGACTTGCACGGCTCCGCCATCATCACAGCTTTCCATGCCGCTTCACTGCCTTCAACTTCAGACTCCGAACTCGAATCCGGTCTGTTTGAAATACCGTATCCTTTATCCACTTCGCCACTGACAACAGGTTCTCCAGAATCCGATTTTGACGACGAAGTAGTATTAACATGTCGAGCTTGAACCGTCGACGAAAGGCGAGCATGTTTAGTTACTTGGTCTGAATGCGTATCACCTCTCTTCCTCTTCCTCTCCACATTGGAATTTGATGCAGCAAACTCCTCCAATCTTCTCTCCATCTCTGATCGCAGTGTCAACGTATCCTCTAAACTTGCCAACAAACTGCGATTCTGGCCAGTTGTCGTATGCTGCAGCTTGGTTACGGCGTCGTGAATCTCCTCCAACTTCGTGAATGCTGCCTCCACGTCGCTTATCGCCCTAATTAGCGAGGCAAACTCACCCTGCAGAACGTCGTTATAGCTGGCTTGAAGCTCATGGCGAGGTACGAGCTGCAGCATGCGCTCGTACAGCGCCTCGGTCAGCGTCGCCATTGCTGTTTTTGACTGGTCACTACACTACGGTTACGCAAGGTTATACTTTGCTGATACCCCCCATTCTGTTGGTCACGCTGTCCATGTACGAGCGAATGCTGCAGCTCGTACCTCGGCGAGATCTTCAGATAGTCTACAACCAGGTCTTACAGGACGAGTTCACATTATTAAACAGCGCGGTGGGCGATGTAACTGCAGCATTCAAGAAGTTGGAGGAAGTACGCGACGCCGTAGACAGATTGGACCAGAGTACTCCGTCAAGTGGCAGTGATTGCTATGGAGAGCACGTTGGCATTACAATTGGAGATGGAGAGGGAGGTCGATGCATTTGTTGCTGGATTTCATTCTACAGGCGAGAGGAAGAGGAAACGAGTGGAAGCCGATTCAGAAAGAACAGACAAGAAACCTTGTTCGACAGCAATTGGAGATCGACGTGATAGTGGCGTAGATTATTCGTCTTCATCATCGGAGTCCGAATCTGACTAGGTAGTCTATTCAAAGTAAAAACGACGCGAAGATGGGCGGTAACAAAGTGGATGTGCCAGCTCCGATGAATCGGATCGGAGTTTGAAAGCTCTTCAAGCTCCTCAGACTCTGGCTCGGATGGATAGTCTAAAGGTGAAGGCAGTGAAGCAGCTTTGAAAGCATTGAAAGGGCTGAAGGCTGAGATACCACCGCCAAAATATGCAAGTGCCGATCCCAAACCTTCAGAAGAGACGAAGAAGTCAGCCGGCGATGTATATGAAGGCAATTGTGAAGGACGTGGAATCGCTAACGAAAAAAGAGCGATTGCTTGTGCTACGAGAAGTTCTACGCTCGCTAATGGATGCAGTCGGAGAGGAGTAAGGGAACCTTTCTAAAGCTCTCGTGCGTGCGGATTTATCAAGCCATGCTTCAAAGAAGACAGAATCTTCGGCTGTGGCATCTTTAGTCGTGATGCCTTTTGAAACGAGGCGAGAAAATATTCTCGAACATTTCGTTGCGCTGAAGAAGGACGCGACATCGGAGACCATAAACACGGAAGGGATGAAAACGGCGGCGGAGATTGTGGCGCGGTGGATGTAAAGGCTTTTGAAACCTCAGATTCTCCAACAATATCATCCATCTACTTGTGACAATGCTGTGCAATCTGTATCGACCAACAAGGTCAAGAACAGCTCAAAGGCAACAAACACATTTGTCGATCAGTCCTCAACGGGCCAGGGCAATAGCGCTGTAATGCATCTCGTGGGAATAGTGGAAGAAGTGGATGCACTGTCCCCCGACGATCGAAATCTCGTGATACCAGAAGTTCTCACTGTATTAAAAGACTTGGTGGCTGGAGATGTGAATGGTGGACAAGTAGATACGCCACTCGTTGAGAATAGTCGTTGGGTGGGCTACTAAGGATTCGAACCAACGTCAGCACTTGGAGTTTTATCGCCGCTACGAGGAGGCTTTGAATACTTACATAGGATGTATCTTAAATTCAACCCGCAAAATTGCGTTGAAAAGGTGGGTGACAACAGGGACGTATGTGTAGCAGACGAACATAATTTAACCGTGCATTGTTTTTTTATTGCCTAGGGAGATTGACGATCTGACCGCAGCCCTAACCAAGCTGTCGCGCTTTTCAATGGAGAAATGCACACGGAATGTGACCGCGACGGGCTTTTTTCTGGAGCTGTGGGGAGCTTACGGAATGCATCTGGGGACCGGGAATCGAAGATCATTAAAATACTTCTAGTCTCTTTGAAAAAGATATTCTATCGGGCGTCGCAGACACGACAACCATCCTGAGATCGATGCGCGATCCTAGCCGGTGGATGGTGGAAGGCCCCGAGATCCAAGGATACATCACCGTTATCGCTTGCTTGTTTTAGCTTTGCGTCAGTATGCGAATCAAGGTTCCGAAGAAAGCAGTAAAACAGCGCTGATCGAGTACGTTTGGTCATATATTCCTAACTTTACAGAGGACTGACAGTATTTTCTGTTTGTTTGCAGTTTGACGGACAGGTTGTGGGAAGCGACCGCTGAGATCCCAAGCCACAAAGCCACGGAGTACTTATCTCACATTCAAAATCGCACGGCAAGTGTGGTGGCGACCGTGAAAACCTGGGACAATAGTGGGGTGGCAATCAAATTCATTGACAAGGCGATGAAAGAATTGGGGTCCATCCTGAATTATGTGACTTATGGGTGGAAACCACGAGAAGATAATGCAATCTACGAGTGCGCCACGATTCTGACAAGACATATTCGTCAGATTAAATCGCTTTCGACACAAAAGGACTGTTTGAAAGCTATAGAAAACTGGAATCTACAGCCACAGGCACCAGAGGGAGATAGAACTACCACAACAGAGCGAAAAGTTACGGAGAAAGATAGCCAAAGTGTGGGTTCGATCACATCCGCTCCTGATCCATCCAAGACGGACAAAAAGGTGGCGAAGGTTGTCGGCATTGACGCAGAGCTTGAAACATTGTTTAGTATTGAAGACCCCGCGAAATTTTACACAGCGTTGACACGAAAAGAAATGCCAACGAAAAACATGCGAAAGAGAGTGCCAAGGAGAGTGCCGCGACTGCTGTCTGCGCTAGAGAAAATCTTTGTGCAAGACACTACACGACAATTGGCACTTCAAGTGAATTTTGTGTCCACCAAGTAATCGGGTTGATGTCAAAGTACCATGATGAGACGAAGAAAAGGCAATCTGAGCGCTTCGCTCATTTTATTGCAAGCCTTGGGTTCTACGAAAAGGATCTCCTGGCACTCACCAACTGCACAGGTACGCTTGATTTGAAGAATGAAATCTCATATGATTCACGGCTAATTAATGAATCTTGACATTTGTGAATCGCAGAACCAAAGACTCGTTTGTGCGGTACGTTAACGAACACGTTTTGACCAACTCAGAGTCAAGCGTGGTTGCCGAATTTGAAAAATAGTAGGGCACGATGACAGCAATGACTGTTAAAGTGATTGGAGGGACGAAAATGGTGGACCAATGGATTCTCACAAGCCGACGCTTGAAGGACTGGGAATTTTCGAGCAATAGCGCGAAAATAGCTTTTCAAGGAAGGCAGCGCAAGATGAAACCAACGCACGAAGCCGTAGGTAGTTCCTGCTCGTTAGTTTCAGATTTTCTCTCTCGCGTCTAAGGCCCTCGCTCTCTCGCTTCAGCGTCTCTACCCGCTTTCAGCCCCTTTGCTCCGGAATTATGCCATTCTACACCAAGGTCGTTGGAGTGACGTCCGACCAAGTGGCGTTCCGCAGCTTAGAAGGCGGAGAAGGGATGGTGCATCGAAATGTCGCTGAAGAACCCGTGGTGACGGCGAGTGAAGTGAGAGCAGCAGGAGAGCTTTCGTGTCTACGACGTGCGGTGTCTTTCCATCTCCCAGAGAAGCTTTCATTTGGACAAGTTGTTCAAGTAGACAGTGAACGTGCAAGGGTCAGATCAAGCGGTGAAATGCTGGAGAAAGAAGTGAGCTATGTGTCCTTAGTGCCGCCCATAGTGGCTCTATTGCTTGAGCATGTTGAGTTCAATCTCGACGAATGGAGTGTCACGGAGATAGATGAAGTTAAAGACACCATTCTGGATCGGGTCCTGGGAAGAAACGGTGCGCTGGGATCTAATGTGTTGTCGGTGGTCCTCGACGGTCTAATGTCAGAGAGCTGCCGCCCTCTGCCGACCCAATTGTGTCAATGGACTGACCCAACTACGGGGCAAGCGTGCGAATTTACGCTTCAGCATGCATTGGACTTTGCCCATTTCGTCGACGGGGAGTTTGAACCGGTACCCAGCTCTGTTGGAACAACGTTCTATCGCCCTGCAAGTGGCCGTACTCAACGTATCAGCAGAAGTGATAGAATGCGGTCTCCGCGTTTGGCCGATGCATTGTTCGATCCTTTTGTTGTTGATGATGAAGAAATTTCAGCTCAAGCTGACGACGGAGCTGAACTTGGGGCATCAGAACAAGCGCGAGGCTCTAAACGGTCCAACACACCTATTGTGGTTGATGACGAAGAAGTTAGCGCTCCACCAAAACGACGGCGCACGGCCCTCGACCAAGACGCTCTGATCGTGGAGAAGCTAAGTGATGATCCTGACCTGTTAAATCGTTTCCTTGAAGTTCGTCAAGCCTCGAATCGAACACAGAACACTCCCATCCGAGAAGCGGATAATGTCCTTCACAGTCTTCCACCTGCGAGACGGGTTGCAGACACGAAAATCGGAAAGCCGTCGAAATACGCTTTTTGCCCTCGTGAAGATCAGCAGCGTGTGCATGAATGAATCACATCTGCGAAGCACAAAGGTAAGCTTGCAACCCTATTTTGCAAAAGTTTGGTTCGGTCTGAGTTCGTCAAGTTCAAACCGTTGCCGGGGGTGTACGCGACTGTATGACATTCAGTTTGGTTCCTGTGGACTTTCCATTTGCCACTTTGCACGCTTTTCACCTGATGAGAGAATGGCATGGCTTCAAGCTGGTGGCTCTAATTTCGATAACTTGTCTGCGTCGGCTGAATTTACAGCTGCTCGGCCTCCGTCAAGCATTGAAGAAGTTGTCGACAATGCCAAAGTGCTGCTTACATTCACCCGCGAGTACTGCTGTGTCGAGTTGGTTGAGCTGGTGGAATGCATTATCGCATTTATCGAGGAAACACTGATGCGCGTGTCGTGGAGTTTGGCCGAGCTTCCGTCTCTAGTGTACTGGGTCAATGACGTGCTCGAAGATTTTCGTGGGGCGGTGGAGACCGACGAGGACATGACCAATGTTAAATCGCGCTGCACAACGGAAGATCGATTACTAAGGGATATCATGTTCGTTAAGGTTCATCGTCAAGTAGATACCATTCGCAACGGTATGTTGTCTGCAACTGCTCTATCAGCAGCCGAATCGACCAACGCGGTTCCTCGAGATCAAACCAATCGCAGTAGCAAGAAAAAGACAGGATTTATTCCTCGACATGTATTGAAGCGGCTGCCAGCTCAAACGGATCCAGGAACTCATGAAACGCGACAGCTCTGCATGCGATTCCTGTCCAATGACGGCTGCGCTGGAGAAGGTGATGAATGCCCTCATGATCGAGCCCACTTCATCCCTAAGAAACTTCCAGATATTGTCAAGGCAGAAATCAAAAGCGCTTTGGCGGTCTGAAGAACGAACATAAGCGCCTGTGACTCGCCGAGGGTAGATCGGTTGTGCGTCCACCTCAGAGTCCAGTATCAGCGCAACCATGCACGTACACATCCGAGCAACACGCGGTGATGAGCTTAAAACGATGTACTGGTAAAGAAATTCGATGCGCACAGCGTAAGAGCCTTACATATCTTCAACACCAAACTTCCTCTCCGTCTCTATCCGAGACGGAAGGCAAGGACACTGGACCGGAGATCTTGGGCTCGAGACCATGCAAGCCGCGCCACATTCAAACACAGAGTAAGATGAACGCTAAGACCCGCTCACATTCAAAGTCAGTACGAGGCAACTCGTCGAACTCACAAACTGAGGCGAATGCTGGATGCGAGAGTGGGCGTTCGTTGAGACCGTGTGCAATTGGCCATTCTGAACAAGCACAGAGTAAGGTGGACGCTAAGACCCGCGCCGGATCAAAGTCAGTGCGGTTCGATTTATCGCAATCGCAAGCTGAAGAGATCGCTGGACGCGAGAGTGGGCGTTTACTGAGACCGTGCCATGGTCATTGCAAGTCAACAAAGAGTAAGTCAAACACTAGCACGTGCACCAAAGTCGGGGCTGATGGGCTGGCCACACGTATTAGCGCGTGTACTGGTCGTGCAACGGACTGTTTGACGAGACCTTGTTTACTTATCAAGCACCAGACACATGACGATATCGTCGAGGGTCAGCTCTCGCAACCAAGGGGCCTTCACAGCCCCGCAACCGAGTTCTTAACCAGAACCACGAGATTCCCGCCTTTGTCGATGAAGTCAGCAAAATTCATCCAAGAACAATTGGAAGAGGACCTTCTTCGGGCTGAATGCAGAATCTCAGTCTCGCAGAGGCGATTCGGCTACGTGCGCACTCGTAGGACTGATGAGATTCTATACGATGTCGATCAGAAAGCAAGTCAGTCACTGTCAGAGATTATCCGCTCCAGAGGCTGGTGTCTAGAAGAAGCCACTAGATTCTTTCGTGGTGAAAATCACGTTGACAACAGACCAAGCAAAGGGTTGGACTCAAAAAGGCTACAATTAGTCCTTCACGGATATCCTCATCTTGACCATCTCATCCAGATTGCAGAATTTGGAATCGATGTCGAGTGGAAAATAGGTCCAAAGCCATGCCGTCCTCCTCACAAAAATCATGGCTCCTGTCTGCGATACCTACGTGCAGTCACACGGAGTATTAGGGAGGGCCAAGACTCAGGCCAGTACATGGTTGTCGAACTTGACATCCTGGACCGCTGGCCAGAAGTAATATGTAGTCCTCTCGGTGCTGTCGAAAAGAAAGGTGCAGATCCGAATGAGGAAGTCCGCGTGATTCATGACTTGTCGTCCCCGAAAAACGCATCAGTTAATTCAGCATTCGTCGCCGAGTCCGTTCCAAAAGTGCGATATGCCTCCGTGGCTGTCATAGCTCAGCGCATAGAGTATCTCGCAACTCATGGCTATGCAGGTCGTATTCGCATTCTCAAAGGTGATGTTAAAGGTGCTTTTCGACACCTCCGAACTCGTGCCAATCAGGTTTTTAGGATGGCAGCGAGTGTCAAGGAATTAGGAGTTGCTATCATCGATATGGCAGCGCCATTTGGATGGGCAGGCTCACCACCGTGCTACGCTTTATTTGGGCGAGCGATATCTTGGCTGATGGGCACAAACTCCCCCGCTTCGGTCTCAGATTCGGATGATGACGACCCATTTTTCCCTTACGAATGGGTCGACGACAATGTACTAGTCGAACCCGATATCGAGGATAGACTACACCTGGCCGAAGCAACGTTGCGCCATGCTATGCTAGCCGTCTTGGGCCCAAGGTCAATAAATGAAGCCAAGTTCTCCGAATGGTGTACCGAAATTGTAGCTCTGGGCTGCTCTGGAACACAGTTCTTCGAACAGTGTCGATTCCAAATGATAAAATAGCCAAGGCTCGACTTCGCGTTGAAGGGCTACTTAAGCTTGGCACCGCGTCAAAGACAGAACTTAACAAAGCTCTTGGGTCGCTTAGGCATGTTGCAATCTGCTTAAGGACGGCGAAACCATTCTACCAGCGCCTACAAGGGTTGTGCACAAATGCGCCGCGGTTCGGTAGAATTCGATTGTCACAAGGCGCGACAGCAGATTTACTCTGGTTCCAACAAATTCTGCACCACGGCTGTCTTGCGGAACTTCCGCTAGCAATGTTCGGGACCTTGCCAAATCCTTACGTCGTACTACTGATGGATGCATCGGATATTGGCTTGGCAGTCCTCGATCCGGCTTCAAACGAATTTATACAGTTGGAATTTGACCACGATGAAGAGAAATTGGTAAAGGAAGCGGTAACCACGGCAGCAAAATTCTCAATCAACGTAAGAGAGCATTTATGCATCGCGCTGGCACTGTAGACTTGGGGGTCCAAGTGGAATCAACTGGCTGAAGGAAAGACAATCCACATCAAATGCTGGAGTGACAACACGTCAGCCGTGTCTTGGTGCAACAAACTGCACTCTAAGAATTCGTTCAGTCAAGAAATCAATCGGTGCATCGGCCTGGCTGAAGCCTATTTTAACCTAAGGGTATCGGTGGATCATATACCTGGAGCTAGAAACTCCATGGCCGATGCAGCATCTCGAGCTTGGACCGAACCTCATAAATCCTCATGGTCTAACTTCTCCTCTTGCTGCCCAATCGCTGGCCGCGTCG
Organism: Phytophthora macrochlamydospora; assembly: GCA_011947325.1. NCBI lineage: Eukaryota > Oomycota > Peronosporomycetes > Peronosporales > Peronosporaceae > Phytophthora > Phytophthora macrochlamydospora. The sequence goes on from JAAVTH010000122.1 coordinate 60,172, forward strand.
TCCGCAACAAAGTACAACAGTACATGGGTCCAGTGGTCTAAGTGGTGCCAGCAGCTTAATTTCTCCGAATGGTTACCTGAAAACCCGAGAAAACATTCATACCAACTCGCACTATTCGCCGTTTACTCATGGAGATACGGGTGGAACAACTCGGGAACTGGGAATTCTGCCAATACCATCCTCTCCAAAATCTCTCATATCTCGTGGCATCATCGCAGAATGCTCGGATACGGAGTCGGGTTACTCCCTGGGCACCAGCTCGCAGTCACCGGTATGCGGCGGACGGAACCGCCCAGCAACCCCAAACAACCGGTCACAGTTAATATCCTTAAGCGACTGCACCAATCTCTCGACTTCGCAAAACCCAGCACCGAGTCATTTGGGGGTTTCGGTGCTGGGTTTCTTCTTTCTTTTAAGAAGATCGGAGTATCTGGCGGTCAGCTCAACCACTAAACATTACGCACTGCAGCGAGAAGATGTGAAATTTGTTGGGTCCGACGAGCGCGAAATCAATGAGCTTGAAAAGGTCGTGGCTGTCATTATTCGATTTAGAGGTAGCAAGAATGACCAATTCGGCCAAGGTGCGCTGCGCAGACAAGAACGATCGGGTCAGAACTGGTGTTGTCCAGTGCTAGCAGCTTGGTTCCTGGTGCAGCATCACAAGTCTCTAGGAGTTGCAGCCAGCACACTGTTGTGCAAAATCGACGCGTCCACCAACTTGCAAGTGCGTGATATGGTTCAGGCCATCAAACTTGCGGCTGAACAAGCAGGGCAGTCTCCAGTGAGATATGGTTCACATTCACTTCGTAGCGGTGGTGCTACAGCACTCTTCAATGCTGGATTCGACGGCCTAGCGGTGAAATTATTCGGGAGGTGGAAGTCTGATGCGGTAGAACGATACACTCGCATTGGGAGTCGGTTATCGTCCAGAATGGCCCAGCAAATGATTGTCAAGCCGGCACCACAGCAACGTATTGGGGTATCCCCCGCGCCACGCCACACCCTGGCAGCGGGGGCGCTGTAATACCAACTTTCATTTGTGCCGTTCTCGGCACGCCCCCGAAGAGAAAGCAACGACAATTGAAACGAGGAAATTTCAAACAGCTTGTTGGACGTAGAGTTATGGGTACTAATACCACGCCGAAAGACCAATTCCATTGTGCCAACACCTTTGCAGAGAAACCATTCGACATCCGATGCTGACACATTGTGGGCACATACTTGGCCAGCTTCTGTGTACGCCCTGGGTGTCAAGCGATTGAAACAGTACAACATTGCTTCTTCAAGTGCACATCGCTTACATCGATGTGGGAACACGTGTACAAACCCTGGCGTCGGGCGTTTAGAACTCGATTGACTTGGCGGCTTCTGCTCTTCCCCACAGCACAAGACCTGCGAACAAGATGGCGAGAAAATGGTAAGGTACTCCTTCTTCTATGGAGAGTGCACACGGCGATCATATTCCATGCAACATGGAGACTACGAAATGACATTCTGTTCAGAGAGGCCCCAACCGAAACTCCAAGCATTCCAGGAATGATGTTCTCCTTCAAAATGCACTACCAATTCATCTACCAACACGCAGCTGAACTCCATTACGACGAATCGGCAATACTGTCGATAATACGTCAATTGGGCTTCGAACCGCCTAAAGACACTAATGCTATCGCTCTAGAGCAACACACCATTTGGATTCCTCAACGATAAATCTGATGCTACGAGATAAAGCAGCTTAGACGAGAAATCAGCTAAAGTGTTAATCAACTCATTTTAATCCTCTTGTAATAGACCTGGTGGCAGCGACACCGAGATGCGTCTGAACGACAATCAATAATTGTTGGGCGGTTGCGACTTGGGGGCGACCGATGGTAAAGGTCACGTTGGGTTTGAGCGACGAGAACAGGCAGTCTCGAATCGGCAAGCGACGAGGACAAGTCTCAATCGGCAGCGACGAGGACAAGTCTCAAATTGGCGGCGACGAGAACAAGTGTCGAATGCGCAGCAACGTGAGCAAGTAGTCTCGAATCGGCAGTGACAAGGGCAAGCAGCAGAAGGTGACGACAGAAGTGCGGCAACCGACGACAGCAAGCAGGCAGTTGACGGTGGACATCGGATGTAAGGACTCGGTGGACGTCGACGGTGGTGACAACGGTGGACGTCAGACGGAAGCAGCAGTTGGAAGCCAACAGTTGGAAGCCAACAGTGAACGACGGTGGTAGTCTCGACGGTGGACGCTGAAGCGGGAACAGTCGACCGACCCGTGACCGGCGTTGCGGCAATTGATACTGTCAAGGACTGCAAGGTGACGTGCAGGCAGGAAGGACGGTTAGTGTTGTTGATGCCAGCGGTGGCTGTGCAGGACGGTGCTAGCGTGGACCGAACGAACGGGAGGGGACCAGTGTGTCTTCGAGTCTCCGTACTGCGATGTAAGGGGCCAGTGTGTTCCAAGTGGTAAGGACAGGCGTGCAGGGAATTCGCTTCGCGAGGTGCCAAGGGCTGCAAGGTTGAGAGCAGGCAGGACAGTTGTTGTCGAGAAAGGATAATAAATAGGTGGCAGTGTCGGCCAGGGCACGCACCGGCACAGGGAGCCCAGTTGGTTCTCTGTCGGCCAGTAGTTGTTAACGGTGTTGAAGTTAGTGACGGACGGCCCATCGGATCCAACGCAGGGTCAGCACACGAGCTAGCGGCTACTCCAGGAACGGGAGGACCTCAAGAGTTCATTACACTCTGCTTGGGCGATCAATCTTCGGCCAATTAGGGTTCTCGCTCGGCTTTTCCAAAGTTGGAGCCGCTTAATCAATTTTTGTCGAGTTGATTCGCCACCAATGTTGAAGTATCACCATTGCCGAGCGGAATGCCAAGATATCGCGCGTTTCGCCGCGCTTCAGTGATTTTAGCGGTGACACTCGCGGAGCAGAACGTTTACTGTTGAGACTCATTATCACACTTTTGTTATGGTTCAGCCGAGCTCCAGATCCTCCACAATAGTCATCAACAATTTGAAGCTGCTCTTCTAGCTCCCTCTTTCCTTTTGAGGAAAGCCCAGTGTCGTCAGCAAAGAACCCCACTGGGACTCGTAATGTTTGGCCCACCAAGACTCCTAAATCTCTTTGAGCACGTAACAAGTTTCCTAGTGGTTCCAACGAGAGAGCAAACAGATACGGAGACAATGGATCTCCCTGTTTCACTCCTCGAGTTGGTGTCAGCGAGTCCTTTGATCATTAATGAACATTTAGAGTCGTTGTACAATAGACGTATCCACGCCAAAAATCGAGGCCCAAATCCTTATCGTTCCAAAACTCGAAGAAGGTACGAACGATTAACGCGGTCGTACGCCTTGGCAAAGCCCCAAGAACGTGGCTAGTCCTTTGCGGTTTTGGAATGTTTCTAAGTGCTGGAGATCGCGGACTAGCATTACCTGCTGGTCAATCCGACGCCCAGGTATAAAGCCCTTTTGATCCGGATGCACTAACTTAGAAATGTGTGGTCTAAGGCGATTCACTAATACTCGCGATAATATCTTGACCTCAACGGGCATCAGTGTGATCGGCCGAAAGTTTCCCGGTTCAGATCGGTCTCCTTTTTTAAACAGTAGTGCCACGGAGGAATATCGCTGCTGTGGAAGTAGAATTCCACGTTCCAATTAATATCCAAAAACTATCGCAAGTACTTCTCCAAACGCGCCCGGATCTAGACGAAAAAATCACTGGTGAAGCCGTCTGGTCAGCTCGACGTAACAACAAGTGTCATAGGGGCGTAGGCAAAATTTTATCCAGATGAATTTCGTTGGGAGTTACGGCAGCAAAAGTCATTCCTTTCGAACCCTGTGCATGCAGTACATGACCTACACAAAGTTGTTTAGTATCCCCATATATTTTTTTATACTTTAGCTTCTTCACAGAAGTATTAGTAGTTTGTTGCTTGGTCTATGAGTGCGATAGAAACACTCTGCATGACAAAACGAACAATAGGTTCGTGAGAGCGACTCGAATTCGGACGGTAACGAGAGAAAAATCCGTGGTGAAGCACGAAGTCGACATCGCCGTTGGCCTTGACGCTTCGCAGGAATCCCGTGCCCTCAGTCGAAATATCATCGAAAGTGATAGCTCTCATGGCTCTACGTAGTTCATTTGTTTTGCGGAAAGTATATTGAATTTACTGACCTGGTAAGAGTAAAGTGTCTTACCGTAGGACATATTGATCTGCTTGTAGAACTTGCCGCTGGCTGCCTCGGCAAACTACAATTTAGTCTGCCTGTTCCTTGGCGGGATCCCATCCAGCAGACACGTAGTACGATTCCGGCGACACCAAACGAGCCACGTGCTCAGTCGACATCTTGAAATCCGCAGACTCGAGGTCGGTTTTCTGGCGTTCAGGATGAACCGACTTTAGCAGCGTCACAAAGTTATTTGCAATACCGAACGACACCAGTGCCGGAGCAAGTGTGCATCCCAATTCATCCGCAATCTCAACCAGTGTCGGATCGGGCTCGCGGCTTTACTTTCTAAGATCACTGGACCCAAACATTCAACAATGTGTTCGTCCTACGTGTCAAGCTATCGAAACGGTGGAGCACTGCTTTTATACGTGCCCAGCCTTGAAAGAAATGTGGTGCCAAGTGTGGGCTCCGTGGTCATCAGTCTTCCGACCATCTCTAAGCTGGCGACTGTTGCTTTTTCCAAAGCTACAAGATATCCGCACAAGGTGGAGAGAGAAGCAAAAGAATTGCTGCTTCTTTGGAAAGTGCAAACTGCTATTGTTTTCCACGCCACATGGAGATTGCGAAACGACATTCATTTCCGTGAGACGGAGGCAGAAATGCCTAACGTTGCTAATCTGCAAAATCCCTTTAAGAGGCACTACCAATTCATTTACCAGCATGCGACGGATCTTCATTGCGATTCCTTAGCGATTGTAGAACTAGTCCGGCAATTGGGGTTTGATCCTCCGAAGGACATTCTTCTAGAACGGCCGCAGAGTATTTGGATCCCGTGAGTTTAGCTGAATTCTGCGAATGGATTCTTGATTAGATAGATTGTCTAAGCTATACCTTCCAGACGAGAGAATCCGCTAGCTAGTTAATCAAATCATTTCAACTCAACTCATGACAACCGTGTTGACTGGAGCGCCAGCCAACCAAGCACAACCAGTGCAAGATCTCATCAGTTATGGAGGCACCATTCCATTCGAGTTCCCTTTGTCAGCGGCTACTTCGTAGTTAGTTGCTACAGCTTCGCTCAGTCTAGAACTTGCCAAGGTAATTTAACTACAGCTATTCTATTGTAGAGAGAAGTTGTTTCCGTGTGAATTAGACTTCTCAAAATGCGAAATGTACATCACATGATCATACGTTTGTCATCGAGTAGGTGGGGAGAGAGAGAGGAAGGTAGTCTATTTAGCGATTAGTTATTATTCTCCTTGATGCAGCTTCAATCGAGGAAGCATCATTGGTTATCTCGTCTTGGACCGCTTGGAAACGTACAAAAGTTTCCGGTCGAGAGCTTCGGGCATGCTATCCAAACAGTCCACGACCAGTCTGAGATATATTCCTTGCGTCCTGCTTTGTGGTCTGTGTGCTTCTTTCCAAGCAACAGCATGTATTTGCCTTAAACATTTTCCCCACATACTCTTCACTTGAAGTTGCGCCGTCCAAGTTTTTCCTTTGTGCACTATGCGGTTTCGGATCTTCCAAAGCAGGGTAAACGCCACACTGCACAGAGCCCACCACATTCGTTGGGCCGTCATTTCCGTGTCCTTGTTGAAATGACCGTACAATGCACGCATTTGACGAATGAATTCCTTGCTTACTGAAGGAGCTTTGCGTTGGGCAATGTTACTGCGGAACCACGTCCTCGGGTATCGCACATCCAAACCAGTGAGTAAGAAGAAATCGCAAAACTAGCCGAGCTTAAGTAGGTGGGGAAAATAATGTACGAGTGCATGGTAATCGATTGCTGTAATGGAGTGCATCCGAGTCAAGCTTCCACGCTGGGATCGCATTTATCACGTTGGATCTCTTGTCTCCGCAAGTTGATACCGGTATACGCTACCGCCACGATATCGCAATTGATGACCGTCATCCGAGAACTGTAGCAAATGCCTTGCACGCCGTCGAGATGACACTTGTTGTACATGACACCACCGCACAGATCGTCCGTCATCAATTTGGTCGGCGCACTGGCTTCCGGATGATGGCATCAATCAGACTCCAACACCGGATCCATCACAGCCAGGGCTTCGCATCAGCGGAGATACGTACAAGCTGTATCTCTGATGCTGATACAAAGGCCACAATCGCATCACGAGAGTGAGTTTGGTGTTTGAAAATTCAATCGCATGTATCAATATCACCATGATACTCTTGATACAGCAGGGATCGAAAAAAAAACATTAGCATTGTTACATTGTAAAATTGTTCTCCACAATATTGATTGTGGCGACCTCGACCAATATTGTCAGAATCGTGAAGGCAACAGCAACTTCTACTCGTAGCTAATCGTACTCTTCAGCCTCTACTTCTCATGCTACCCTCTCTGCTTTCGAAATGACTTCGTTCGTAACAAGATCCCAGTTAAGCCTCAAGTAGAGGATTGACTCGAGCGTCTCCGCACTCATTCGCTTCCGCATATATCCAAGCATGCACTTCACTGCAGAGAACAGTCGTTCCACCTCGACGGAGGTAGCTGGAAGCCAAGCCAAATCGACGTATTTCGAGCGGTCTTCCTCTCTGGACTTGGATCTCTCTTCGATAGCTGCTCTGACTTCCCCGGGTAATCTGCGGCGTCTGATGGTAGGCGCGACTGCTGCCTCGTTTCGCCGTAACACCACTCGGACTTGCAGGCCTTGGTGAACGAACACTAGAGGATTTGGTGCGCTTCTTCTTTGAAGTGCCTGGGCGGGTCGATTCAGATTTTCTGTGTTTGCGCTTGGTGCTGGGCTCTGTGGAGACACAAGCGCTACCAGAATTAATCGATTCCTCTCCTGTGGAGAGCAAAAGCCGACGGATAGTGCTGGTTTCTTCTGGAGGCTTGGGGAGCAAACGCCGAGCTGATCGACATCGTTGGTAGAACAGGCTTGGGCGGAGTGATTCGAGACGAGGCTGCTTACGATAGTAGCGTGGTTGGCGAAGGGGTTCGATGCGGGGCTGTCGTGGGGTTCAAAAGTGTGAGCTGGAGCGCGCCGTCGTCTAGCAAAAACCTCGCTCGTGCTCTCCCACTTCCTCGTACATCGAGACCGCAGACGTGGTTATTTATGCCTCTGCCAACTCGTCGAACAAGACCGCACAGCACTTCAACGACAAGATACACAATTAGATCGATACATTGCAATTGTTTTCCCAGGAAATTGACATTGCTCCAATATTGATTGTGTCGAGCGTCTCGGCAACAATCCATATACAATGGATATTGTCCGATGCCTGTTGATACAGTATCGATAGCTAGCTATCTTGGTGACTGTGCAGTAGTCTTTTGTACTTTTGCCCGTTTAATCTCATAAGACAAAGCATTTCTGCACGTTTGTCGTCACGGCATGCGCGAAAATCGTTGATAATGTATCCGCTTACACTGAAGAATGGCTCTTGTGCTGCAGTAGACATCGGTTTGTAGAGATACACTCTTCCAAGGACAGCAGCCAAGAGAAAGTCTCTTTCTCCATGATCGCGGAATCATTTCAAGACGTCGGTAGTTCTATAGAGTTCGAGTAGGCCGCACTCGCCGTCGTTCGGTTGGCATGGCCAAGTTACTGAAAGCTCTTTCCATTTCCACCAGATTTTGGTAGCCGCTCTTCCATGGTTAGTTGTGGCTGACACTCGTGTGGATGGCACTGTCGGCTTCTCCTTGGCCGTAACTCCGTTTCCACGCCCATACTTTTCTGAGCCAGGCCTCTTGCCGGCTGTCCTCCCCGCGAGTGTCCTCTCACCTGCACTTCTTATCCTTCTCTACAGCAGGTCCTCTCTCCGACCCAACTGCACGACAGCGGGTCTCGGCGGGGCCCCAACCCGATGGCCGAGACGCTCCGCCCTTTTCAACCGGCTGAACAACGAGTTGAGGGCTACAACCCCGCTCCCGCCTTCACCTGAACGCCGGCAGAGCACACTTCGCGGCTTTCTCCTCGCGAGAGCTCCTGATACCGGGTCCGTGCGACCGGAGGGGCGTCTAAACCGAGCCGCTCTGCACCACCTCACTGGTCCGGACGCGGAGGCCTCCTTGCTCTCCTCAGTGGGGGCCGGCACTACTCGGCCGCCTGATCTCCAGTCTTCCCGTCGAATCCAGGGGCCCTTCTCGGTCCTCCCCGACGGTCTCGCAGCTCGGAGCCCGGGACGATGACTCGTGGAACCGCCCCGCGTTCTGCCAGCCGGCACTCCGCCGCCTACTGTCTTCTTCTCTTCCAGGCGCTGGTGAGGTGGATCTCCCCAGTCCCTGGACCTCCCGCGCAACAACCGAGATGCTTTGGGTGAGACCGGCGTCTGCCAGTCCACGCGTATATTGTCCCTTTACCTGAGCTCCACTGGCCCAAATTGAGACTGAGGGACGCCGTGCGATCGCACAGCGGAGCCCTCCTAGCCCGCTACCGCAGTCTACTCCTACTTCCTTCTACTTTCCAGACTCTCTTCGTATCCTGCACCCACCACCTTTTGTCCTGTCGACTCAGCGCAGTCGAATGAAGCCCTTCCAGCGCTCACCCGCTCCGCTGGACTTGGTCTCCACGTGCTCGTCCGTCGTGCCACCTGTCCTCGCGATCTTCCGTGGTCTCCACTTCAACTTGGTCAGCAGTCAGTTCCGGTGGTACCAGACAGTTGGTACCCCGTATGTGTGCACTGTTACATACGGGAACCTTTTCATCTCCCACTTCAATCTCGCACCTCCTTCAACTATTCCCCTTTTCCGCAGCCCTCCGTCCTGCTGCTACCAGTCCGTCACCTCCTGCTGCTACCCGTTCACCAACTCCGTTCGGCCGTCATCAGTCCGTCACTCCCGCTGACACTAGTCCTCAGCGACGTACGGGTCGCGGGTCCTCCACCCGGGTGCTTATTCCTCGCCTTCCGTCTCGGTCCCCTCGCCGTCACTGCTAGTGAGGTCCACTACTACCGGTAGGTGTTGAACCTTGGTCTTGTCGCTGACAAGGCCCCTTGCCCATAGCACTTCAACATCTAACAACGAGCGAATGGGGTCGCTGGTGCTCTGGTCAGCATGACACGAGCCACTAGATGGCGAAGTGCTCGGTGTCATCCGACGCTTTCTGTTGCTTGGAATGTTTTTGCGAAGTGACATTAAGTTGGTTAAGACTAGCTCCTTTCCTACAGAGGCTTCCTTGTGGGCAACGCCTCCATCGTCTCTAGACTATTCGTTGCTCTTGATGCGGCTCCACTTGATTATGAAGCAAGCTGGCGCAAGTGGCATGTTGACGCGGCGGCAGCTTGCCGTCTACGAGCGTTGTCGTCAACCTTGTTCACCACTGCACCGCACTACACTTTCATAAGTTGAATATAGATGGCCTCATGTTCTTGCTCTGCTTGATGGGGTGTTAGTGGGAGTTGCTTCGACAAGAAACGTCTAAGGTACTAGTTGTGGTACTTGATATTGTATTTGGAGAGTATCGTCTCGAAGCACGATAGCATTCATTGATGTTGACGCAGGTTCGTTGGCCGCATCAACATCCCATTGATACACACGTTGTGCTACCTGTATCTGATGGGGTATCAAGCATCATGGGATGATGCGAAGCCCTGATCACAGCGGACGCACTTGGGCAAACCATGTACGGGAAGGCAGCGAGTACCTTTTGGTCGGAAGAATTTTTTGGGGTCAAGTTTGGGTCAGGTCAAGTTCGGGTCAAGTTCAAAATTTAGTTTTTTTCTGAAACTTGATCCTAAAACTTGACCCAACTCGTGACTTGACCAACCTCTATTCTGTGATATTGAATAATTCTCATACTTTATTCATGAAACTTTCACTTTTAGAGGAGGTTGTTTGCCGCATCAGTCGAGCAGTGATTATTCACTTCAACTTTAACTTTTGATTGAATTGGCTCGATTAACGCCGAAGCAAAACCGATAGGAAATACCATAAGTAAGTCAACCATTCGAAAAATTTCGAAGATATTGGTGCACTGAGTGTGTGTCAACGTTTCTAACCGCATGGTTCGGGTTCAAATCCCGTCGTGTCCTACTCTTCACGTAAGGTTCGTCGCTCATCCGTCCGCCGATGTCCGTTCCGTTCACCCATATGGTAATATGCATTGCATTCTGGGCTAACCTACCCAGTTGTCAGTGGTGACAGGGCAAAGGTCAGGTACATGAGAACGATGTGGCAATAGAGGGACACGGGAGTAAGTTTTTGACGTTGGTAATTGTACATGATATTTCTGTACTTTCTTGTATCGGATACATTCCAGGTCCTCCCAAACAGGGTACAAGCAGCGAAATTATAGTGCTACAAATACTAAATAAATTAAAATGTTGAACAGCTCACTTATGCACTAATCAACTAAGTTTCAGCTTGATTTTTTATTATTAGATCTCAGACACTCAAAAGCCCCCGGCATAAAACTAAGACCTAACTATTGCCAATGAATGAAAATGGTGCATACAAACCGTCTAATACGCAGGCGATTGCGATTCGTCCGACGAGGCAAATGACTCAGTGGCCAACACGGACGAATTATCGGAGTCGGAAAATCTTCCTGGTGCTGACTGTGAGTCTTCGTGGGCGGGTGCTCGAACAATTCGGTTGGAGATATCGTCCAACAGCTGTGCACTCCGCCGACTCTGCTCTTCGATTACTCCGATAAATTGAGTGACGTCTGGATGAGGCACTGCAAAAGCCTCATTTAGTGCCCGATTATAGCGCTCTAGAGGATTGTTGGTCCGATTCACGATGTCCTCTCGCAAGCCGTAGATATTCCACGACTCTGGCTTGAACTTCTTGATCCATGTGTTCTTGAAATATTTCCAAAAGCGTTTCCACTTCTCCGTCGAATATTGGATGCCAAGTTCTTCACAGTCGTCCTTGATCAAATTTTTCATCTCGCGTTGCCCTCTGTTCATAATCTCACTGCGACGAATTACTGTTAATTTGTCGAGACAACCTTCGGCCATAGCAACAGCAACTTCTTGGGGTGGTATCCTCAACTTTAGTAACTTTCGACGAAGAGCTTGCTTAAAGTGAAACAGGCAACCAATAATTCGAGCCTCTGGAAACTGGTTCTTGGCGGCTTTTATCATGGCATACTCGAAGTCATATACGACGTGCGTCGGTCTAAGCTTTCGATCGCAAGCCATGAACACAAAGTGTAGCAAATGTTCGTAAACTTGAGCCGTCTTGCCGGTAGTCAACACGTAAAACACCGGTAGATAGACATCTGAAATGGCGTCGTGAGTCATTAAAATGACGAGTTGGTAAAACTTAGTCGGCACACACTTGTACGTTGCGTCCATGAATAGAGAGCTTTGCCGCTGCTTCATACGATCGATCAAGTGGGGTGTCCCCAGCCAATAACGCGGTGCAACACTTCGTCTTCGTAGTACGTGAAGTGAAATTGGAAAAACTTGAGATCCGGGCTATTTTTAACGTTGCACAAAGGTTCACTTTCAATGCGACCATAAATTTCTCGGCCGAAGTGTTTCGCTCTTGTTCGATATAGCCGGCCTAAAACTTGCGCTTTAGTCGCCCCACGGACAATCTGCGTGTCATCGCCATAAAACCGATCACGGACAGTCAACCATACTTGTTTTGGTGGCATGGTCACGTTACGAAGTGCCAGCGTATCCGTAAAATCCAGCATCTGCTCTTTGCAGTCGACGGTCACCGGTGGAGGTCCTTGCTCAGCAGGCTGATTTCGATCAGGATTGCATGCTGGTTTGTGAACTCCTTACACCCATGCAGCGTTTGGAGTTATCGCTAGTTTTGCCCGACAGCCGGTACGTCTGCGCACGCTGCAGCGATGACGCTCCGATAAACCGCTCGCCCAGTAATACGAGTAGCCATATCCGCGGTAGTAAACCGACTTCGTCTTGTCGTTGCGCACAACTTCGTCGGGAACGCCATGTTGACTTGTGCCTGGAACAGGGTTGTCACCATCACCAGCACCGTCTCCTGGTACTTGGATATTATCAGTGTCCCCTGGCTCATCGTCGCCTGGCTCATCGTCACCTGGCTCACCATTTATGCCTGTGATTGTTGCAGTTGGACCACGATACGGAGACCCTTCGTAGTCGAACGAAGCAGACTTGTAACTACTCGAATCGGACTGAGCATCTTCTTCTGCTTGATATCCGTCGGATTCGGATTGGTCGGACATGGAATCGTCGGGCGGCATCGACATTGCAACGGGGTAGGTGCACCCGTCGCTCGCTTGGACCGAAGAGCAGCGCAATACGAAGACCGAGTCTGTGGTTTGGGGGAAATTGACTCTGTGGCGTGGGCCATTGAATTAAAGTCGACACATGATTGGCTGACGTTAAATCTGTTACCCAATCAGCGGATGCCAACGCACGGCAGCCTTGATGCGTGCCGTTGTACCTATTTATGTATTTAGTGTGGCTATAAACGAAATTTACATAGATCTCTGTGATAATTGATAGGGGTTGACCCAAACTTGACCCAAATAAAACTTGACCAAAACTTGACCCAAAAAAGGCATCTTGACCCGACTTGACCCCAAAAATGGACTTGACCCGAACTTGACCTGACCCAAACTTGACCCCAAAAAAGGTTACCCTTTTGGTCCTCAACTGATGGTCGGTAGAAGTCGTCGTCAAATCTTTTGTGGTGTCCGTGACATTTGGAGGATGCTTTTGCAAAACGAGTCCAGTGCGTGAGGTTGAGATTTGTTGTGCAGAGCATTTAGGATAAGGTCAGAGGGCGATGGTCGTCACGGTAGTTGCAGGCCTATTTGCAGGCTCGTAGGTTGCCTGCCACTGCCAGAGGTCAGCTGTGGTTTTACCGCGTTCAGAGCAAGAAACAGCAAGTAATCGTGCGTTGGGAGTTCCAGCTCCCAAGCTGTGGTTGACTCAAAATGAGGAAACACAGATCCCTGCCAAATCTTCAAAGGTGGGACCAAAAGAGCTGCCAGGTTGCAGAGTCGTGGATCACATGTACTGAATTACCTCGAGCTTATCGGTACATAGAACTTCGATTCGCATAAGACCCGCTCACTACTAGGCTGGGCGATAACCCAGACTTGGCACAAAGGAAGGGCCCGAATTCGGCAAAGACGAGCCCCACGGCGTGGCAGGTGGAGAGCCCCCCTCGTACATACCATCTACATTTGCCGAGTGGACTGGGAATCAGGAGATTTTCCATCTACGCGAAAAGTGTCAGTCTTCTTTGTAATGGTCAGAGGCTCGTTATTATAGTTTAGACGTGACTGTTATCACAAATTTATAGGAAGTGATGCCCTCCATGTGGTGGTGAAATTTTCATCCGAACTGTGCCAGCACTGCAGACTCTGTATTACAGTGTCGTGCAGAGCTCACGGAGGAGCGAGTTCGACAACACGAAGATATTTGTGGTGATTAGAGAAGCAAAAGAGCTCCAGCAAATTGTTCTTGCTAGTAAAGAAGAGGCCGCCGTCAGTACATTTTTGCGGATTGTATTAATAACAACCCCTTAGTGGAAATTAGTAACATCGAATTTTCATTATTGTATACACGCGATCAGACAGCCGTATCGATCTTCAGATGTGTTCTCATTATTACGCACAGTCTGCAGCGAAACTTGGTTCGGAGCTCATTCAGCGATTCCCCGTCGGCCACTCAAGCGTTCCTCAACAAACTCGCTATGCGTCTTACGTCCGTCCTCATCGTGACCGCCGTCACTCTCCTCGCCAGTACCGAAGCTGCTTCCGAATCGGAACAGAAACTGTCGACCGTGGCCACGGCGAACGCCATCAAGGTCGACGCTCCCAAGAGATTCCTGAGAAGCAACCAGAACGACGATAACCCGGAGGACCCAGGCTCGGATGACAACGACCAGAACGACGAAGAGCGCTTCATCTCGCTGACGAGGCACTTTCCCAGGTTCAGCGTGGCGGATGATGCCGTTAACGCTAAGGTTAACGCCGTTAAGGTTCACGCCGCTAAAGTTAACGCTATTAAAGCTAACGCCGCTAAGGTTAAGGCTGCTGATGAGTTCCCCTACCTGAATGGTATAAACGCCAAACTGATGAAGAAAATCGAGAATGTCCGCGACGCCAAGGGCAGAATCAACAATTGGCTAAAGGAAGGTCTCACGCTCAAGCAGGTGAAGGACACCTTCGGAGGTGCTGGTGCGACTGACGACATGAAGGAAGCGATCAGACTGTTCTCTGCGGTCGACCTGATCAAGAAGAAGAGCGGTGTTGCTGCTCCGTAAGCGGATTTTGCCACGAGTCCCTAAGGGTCACTGTGATGTCGTTAATAAACGCGCTTGCCTTTACTGATTGCTTCCAGCTCTTCACCTTATCTCTAACCTCCGTCCGCGTATTTCCTCCGTTCTCTACAAGAAGCCATATGGGGGGCAGAGCTGCTCATTTATCGGGTAATGAGGCTAACCTCAGAGTGTCTCGCGTAGCTCTACAAACTGAGGCAGCCCCCAAAGGAGTGGAGTGGTGGGGTGTAAAAATTCTGCGCTTGGGCCGAGACATTCGAGGTCTGCACGCGCTTGATCTTGTCGCTGGAGGCTCGTTGCGGTGACGCAGCCAAAGACTGAATGAGAGCTCTGTTGAACCGACTCCGCCGAAACTACCGCAGCAGAACTCGGACACCTACGTTTGGCTGCCACCGGCCGGTTGCAGGACAATGCGAGACGAAACGCCTGCCTCGGCGAAGTCGTTTGCAGCGTCACGGATCAAAATCCGCCGCGGGGTTCTTGTCGTGCCCTGACATCCTCATGCTCTTGTCGGACAATCCATTGACGCTGCTTGATGGATCTTGGTACATTTGTGCACATGGCCTTCTTTCCGATCCAACCCGAAAAACTTGTTTCCTTCGAACTTCGTTCGCCGGGAACTTTGCATCTTCTTCATCATCGTGGTACGGCTTCTCTGATCACTGGCGCCTTCCCCACTCGCCGTCGTCGTCTCTTTGGTCGTGGTCCATATAGCCCTGGTATTCTTTCACGACAAAGCTGTCCATTGTCGCCGTCTTGTCCGTCTTTACTTGGATGGAAGTTGAAGGCAAAAGTCGAATCAACGATCTCGATATTGCTGCATCCTGCAAACAAAATCCACATTGGTGTACCAGACGCAGTACAACGAAACGGGTGTAGGAGTTTCAGGACTATGGAGGGTCTGCTTCTTGTGGGATACGACTATTCATTCCCCTTTCGTGGCGATGACAAGCGACTGAGACGGTGATCGAGGCCCTCGATCGCAGATCGAATCTGCTCAAAGTCACGATGGAGCAGTCGATGAAGTACAAGCGTCCAACTTAGTCTGACAGTCCGAGGCCATCCGTGGCTGGGATTGTCGCTGCGGAAATAGCCACTTCTACGACGTGTTTGGCTTTCTTGGTATCCTCCCCACAGCCGCCGTGCTGGTGCTGTCAGCGATTTGGACGTTTGCTCTGGCGGTGATTTAAGGTTCTTTTAGTGTTGTTCGGAGTCGGCTACATGGCGTTGGCGGTTTTGATGCTCTTCTTCCACCGTGTGTGGGCAATTTCGAGTGACAGATTCAAAGCAGCGAGGACAAAGATATGACGAAAACTAGCCCCAACATGTTCCAGCGAGCTGTCCATTGGATTCACCACGATTCGACTTGCCGAGTGACATCCACCAGCAATACTTCGTACGTTAACAAATCTTTGCGGTGGTTTATCGAACTATTTGACGTTTTGCTTTCTAGACGGCATTGTTGGATCTCCCGAACTTATTTTCAAGCAATTACCCTCTACACGTACTTCATGTGGGGTTCCGACGGCAATCATTTACTATTACTCGGTCTTGCTGCTATTGAACTGGATCATGGCTTGTTATCGCAGTCAGCGATACGTGGCTGCCTCAAACTTGATCAGCGCTCGACTTTACTACACGTAAAGTATTTTTCTTCTTTTAAGAGCTGGAACTTTCACTAACTCTGACTTGAGCTGCAGCTTTGATATCTCCTTAGCGGTGTTCGCACCACTAGTTGTGCTCATTTACTTTATAAGTCGTTCCATTTCGACCGTACCGCGTTCATGACAAAGCTTGAGACTGTTGGGTCTAGCACCTTTGATACGGTCGCTCGCATCTTCGGAGACCCGGCGCAGATTTCAAGCTTCTGTAGTGCCTTCCACTATTTGCAGATCTCTTCGGGGACGGCGCTCTTCTACAAGTCAGCATTGAATTTATTATCGCTATATAAGTGGAGGAAAATTATACTCTCGACGTGATCCATAACTACCACGAACGTCAACAAATTCTTCAGCGGAAAACGATGGTGAAGCCTGAGTCAGCTCCGAACGTGACGTGAACAGAAAGCCTCAAAGCTTTCTTTCGGAGGATTGCAGCGATGGCAACGTCCAAGCCGAAAGTCGGCAAACATTTCTTAGTCAAGCTCTTACTCTCGCTGGTCTTTCTCGTTGCGGTGGTCTTCAATTTCGTCTATTCATTCGGAGCTGTGCGGTCCAGTACAGAGCTCTGCATCAAGTACGACGAGTGCGCCGTCGTCAGCTACCAGTGGAATTTCGGTTATCAACACTGCAGGTGTCTAGTCTTCGCCGATCGACAGTTGAAGCCCACGACGTATGCGGAATGGACAGATCCCGTGGACACAACCGATAATCTGGCGAAGCTTGCAATTGCTGGGGAATTACTCATCATGCAGATTATTAACCGAGCTGTACCAGCACTACCTGAGTAGCTTGATCAACGTCGTCTACTCGAGCAGCTGATTTTGGCCTTCTCCAAGATTGAAAGCTTACCAGACTGGTTCTCCGAGTTCTCGCAGCTGCAATACTTGTAAGTTGGGCCTCTTGATTATTATTTTATGATTCTTAACAGATTGTCACGACTGCTTAGCCACGTGGAGGAGATTTCGACCAGCACGAGACTGCAAGATGGATCCTTCGACAACATGCCGAATTTGATGTTCTTGCACCTCGGCGGCATCTCCAACGTTGACACGCTTCCATCCCCAATCTGCGTTGACAAACCTCCGCTACTTGGCGTTAGCTGCGGTTAGTTCCGTCGTCAAATTCCACGCTTTACGGGGCTGGGAAAAGTGACCGATCTCAACATCATCCACGCTCTACGAGCTCCGGCGCTGCCTTCTTTGGGTCCTCTGTCAAGTCTATCCTCTTTCGGAGTACGAGCTCAAAGTGCAGTGTGTTGCAACGGATATATCCGAGGAACTTGCAACATGGCCGAGTCTCGATGTCTACCGATAGCGGGGGAAATAGCCGCTACAATGGACCGATGAACGCGCTTCTGTCGGCGATGTGGCTGTGTTTGCAACGTTTAAAGACACAACTTGTCCGAGTTCGCCGCCACTCGACCGAGAAGTGACGGCGCCGACGAAATACTCATCGGACGAATTGTGCGGAGGGATCAATTGCAAGCAGTGCAGTCTAAGTGGCGCCCAAGGGTCTGCTACAACACCCGAATGATGGTGGTGAATTGCGTGACGGATACCAAGTACATCGCTACGAGGCAGCTGCAGATCCAACGAGGCGTTGGCGATATCTGTGACACTGCCATTGAAGCCTGGCTTGGATGTGAGCGACCAAACAATACACCATAGATTGGAGACTAAACGAGATGGAAAGCAGGGTCGCTCTTAGGCTTCTCCTCTTTGCCTTTGATGCTGATGACCCTCTTGCCGCAGACGCTGAAGTGGTAGCCGGAGTCAAAGCTTTTCCACCTTGCAAGTTGGAACGACGTCATTTTTCCCGCGACACGAGCGTCAACTTGACGGCGTAAAGAGCTGCTATCGTGCAATACGACGGCATCTTGCATGGCTTGACACACGACGGCTTCCGCAAGGTTGTGTTTCAGCAACAGCTCCCAGACCGAAACAAGTAAAGAATTACCTGGACACACAACATTTTTTTCAAGATATAAGGCTTCTTGCTGCCAGGTATAGGGAAAAAGGCCTCCAACGAAATAGAAGGCAGTGCCGCCGTAACCGTGTCAGTGCAACCCCAAAATGCATTCTTGATTTACCAAGGCGGTTGTCCTCTTACAGGTACTGGCTGCGCATCAGAGCGAACTGGTCGAGCTCAGGCAGCTTCGGCACGAACTTGACGACGGCGTCGATCTTGGCCTTGACCTCGGGCGTGATCTTGCTCTCGAACTGGAGCGCCTGCAGCGTCTCCTCCAGCTGAGCCGGGCGACTCGCCCCAAGCAGAACCGTTGACACGTTTTCGTTGGAGACGACCCAAGCGATGGCCATCTGCGCCAGCGAGCAGCCCAACTCGTCGGCGATCGGCTTGAGCTTGTCGGCGATCTCCACGCCCTCAGCGAAGCCTTCGTCGAAGTGGCCGGACTGGAACATAGCGGACGCGTAGCGAGAGCCTTCGGGTTTGCCCGCGCTGTACTTGCCCGTGAGGATGCCCATGGACAGCGGAGACCACGTGGTCAGTCCCAGCCTGTACTTCTTGTACAGACCGGCCAGGTCGAACTCGACGCGCGAGCGCTCGAGGATGTTGTACTGTGGCTGCTCCACCACCGGACGGACCAAACCCAAGCGGTCGGCGATCTCGCACGCCTCGAGGATGTCGGCCGAGCTCCACTCACTGGTGCCCCAGTAGAAGGCCCAGCCTTGCTCGATCACGAAGTTCATGGCTCGCACGGTCTCCTCGATGGGGTGTGCGGATCCGACCGGTGGCAGAAGATGACGTCGACGTAGTCGAGGCCCAGTCGCCTGAGCGAGGCCTTGGCGCCTTCAATGACGTGCTTGCGGCTCACACCGGAGGCGTTGGGTCCCGGCTTGGTGCCTGGAAAGAGCTTGGTGGTGATCACCAGGTCCTCGCGACCCCACACTCCTTCGGCGACGCCTCTCTCGATGGCCCTGCCCAGCATCACCTCAGCCTTGCCGCTGCCGTAGGCCTCGGCGCAGTCGAAGAAGTTGACGCCGTGCTTGTAGGCGAGACTCATCATCTCGTACCATCCGTCGCCCTCGTACTTGGACTCGTCGCTCATGAAGGCGCCAAGTCCGAACTTGGATACGAGCAGACCCGAATTCCCCATGAACCGGTACGTCATCTTGGCGGAGCTACCGTCGGCGGAGAGTCCCATGGTGGAGTGAGTGAACGGTGGGGTGAGTAGTTGGAGTTGAGGAGATGAAGCGAATTCGACAATGAGGAAGACCCTGGGGGAGTGGAAGCAGCACCTGATTGGCCTCGGGCCAAGGTGGTCGACAGCGCGTCGAGTCTTGTACGCAAGCAACCAGTACGATACGGTAATCTAGCAATCCATTTCGTTGGTTAGGCGAGATGTAGGGTCGGTAGCGGACAGCCCTAAGGTGAGCGCTTCCAAAGGTAATACCGTGAAGGTATGGCCGACCGGTTTGGATTAGTGTTTCCTTAATCGTACAGGTCATGGGGCATAAGATCAGTCCATTCACATTAAAGCCTCGGCCTCGTAGAGTGAGGTCGATGGGCGTGGGCGCGCGTAGGCGGCGCCAGCCCGAGAGGAAGTCGGAGAGGCTAGCCCCTAAATGAGGGTGGAATGTGAATGGACTGATCAGTGCCTGTGGAATGGTAAGAAGCACAGAGTGAGTAGCACCTCATAGTCAGGGCCTTACATGTTGGGGTTGCCGCGAGTTGCTAGAATGGCGAGTCATGGTGCTCAGGTCCCCCTTGCGACGAGCTTCGGCGAGGTGACCGTTGTGTGGGCGAGTCGCGTGTGCGGACTCCAGTGGGGAGCGATTGTCGGAGTCCGGCCGGCTGTGGGACCTTGTAGAAGGCGAGCTGTCATGGGACGGAGCTCCGGGACTGACGTGTTGCGCTGTGCCACCGCCGTGTCGGACGAACCCTTGGTCATCGCCGGAATATCGCGGTCAGAAAGCCTTCGCGGGACTTGGACACCTGGCGGACCCGGGCGCAGCCCTGCTCCCGGCGGCGGGCTGTCGTCGAGGGAGAGTGCGCAGCCCCCTGTATTAAAGCGCGCGCGACCGAGGCGGCAGTCTGCCGGTGCTTGAGCTGTTGGAGCTTGGTGTTGTCGCGCCACCGCCGAAGAGCAAATGGCTGGCCTCTGAATGGACTGGTCTTCGAGCATCTAGCGATGGGAAAACCTACCCGCCCGGGGACTGCATGCTGCAGCCCCGTATGTTAGGTAGAAAACCATGGCACTTGGACGTGCATCTATTCGGACGAGGCCGCGCTGAGCGAGGTGATGACCTTCCTGCAGGAAACCTCTTTTTCCCCGTCGCCTTCAGCTCCTTGGAAAATCCCAATCTCGGCTGAGCAAAGGGACCAGTGGAATCGATGCGTATACGAATGGAAAGCCACTGCCGGCATTACTGTATCTCCTTGTCGGGATGGAAAATAAACTGCACTTCGAAGCACGGCACAAATGTCTGAGTTCATCTCCAGGGACAGACGCTTTAGCAGCGACTTCCTGGGTCGTGCAATTCCTTCCGGTGGCCCGCCAGCGATGGATGTACCGCAGCAGTCGATACCACCGCCAGAGAAGCCCAAGAAGAAGCGCCTCCGACGCCAGAAGATGGAGTTGGATTACCTGCGAGACCTGGTGAAGAAGCTGGAGACGCAGATGACGCAGCTCAAGGCCCAGCAGCTGGACGGCTTGCTCTCGGTGAAGAATCCTGGGCCGTCGCTGTGGAAACCCATCGCAGAGCGACAGCAGAAAGGGAGGGAGAGCGCTGAAGAGGAGAACCAGAAGCTGCGAGCGTCACTGGAGACGCAACTGAAGCTGGCCAAGAAGCTGGAGAGGCTTCTGCGCAAATGGCCGGTACTACTTCGAAACTTTGTTTTATTCAAAGTTTTATTTGGTATTCTTTTTAATGGCTTTGTGAGGAAAGGAGGTAGAGCGACAGACAAACTCGAGACCGACGGACGATGACATCTTTGCGGATCAATACGCACACGTCATGCGTGCTCACCTCGATGCTGGCGCTTTGTTTCGTGGCGCCGAGTTTGCAACCGAGACACCGCGTTCTGCAATGTCCACGTCACGAACGACGCGAGCTCGAGCTCTTCTCTTGCGTTCGTGACAAAAGCCAATGCGATGCTGCCTTTCGACATTCACGTGGCGGAGAAAGCTCTTTGGCGAGCGTTTATTGAGGAAGGCGCCAAGAAGAAGAGCTATTTCTACGAGCCGAGATTGTCGACGGCTGACGTGGTGTCGCGCTCGTACGAAGTCCTCGTGTCAGTAGGACCTTTTCATACCAACGTTCGAGGAAAGGAAACGTATCGCGAGTACGTTGAGGCCGACGGCGTCATGGTCATGTGGAAGGAACCGTTCGAGATCAACGAAACGAAGTTCCAGGGTCTGAAGTGTGTTCAGACCGGTCTGCTTGTGCTCCGTGCTGTGGACTTGTCAGACACTCGTGAGCTCGTACGATCCGACTGTGACGACTGCAATGGTTCGCTGCCGATGAAATCGACGTCGATGCAGTCGTGTTCGGCGATGACTCTGGAGCTGCAGGACGATATTGGTGACCACGAACTTCAAGTGGGAGCACTGACGAATTTCGTCGTGAATACACACGACACCATCACGGATCTGTGTGGGAAGGCGATCAATGGCATGCTTGTAGAGGAAGACTGGAAGGCCAATGGCTGGCTAGATGATATCGCCATTTAACTTCCTACTACATGTGGATAATCTCCTACCAAGCACGTCGCATGCAACGAAGCCGCGGATTTCAGAGCACGAAGACTTTGATGAAACAAGCTCCCAGCACTACAACTACGTGACGCGATCCGGCACTGCTCGGTGAAGCGTTCGAACCACTGGCGGCAGGCGCTGTCGTACTTCTTAGAGTCGATCCATCGTGGTAGAGGATAAGCACGTCAATCCATTGTAGATTTAGAGTTCACTTGGTCGTATATACTGCTGTCACAGCAGTGCTGTGAACAACCCAGACAGACGGCTGCAACACGTACCGGGCGAATCCTTGCGATCAGATGTTGCCCTTTGCCTTCAGTGTTTCGACGTAGCCGCTCTAGAACTTGTAAAGCGGGTCAGATTTGTCCTCGGTGGTCAGCCCCAGCTTCAGCCGAGCTTCTTCCGGGGTCACCCTGTTGAAAGCCCAGCGGCCGTACTGTGCCTTCTGCATCTCTTTCGCGAGACTCTCGAATTGAGGGTTCTTCTCCAACTCTATGAAGGTCTTGGCCATCTTGGCGTCGTCCATGGTCTTCATGAATTGGCTGAAAATGAGGGTGTCTGAGCCGTAGTAGTCGCCCGGGTGTTTCTTCCTGTACTGGAGGCGCTTCATCCTACCCGTGGATCCAAAATCGTTCTGCATGATATATTTCGGCTTTATCATCAGTTGACGCAAGTTTTTATCGTGTTCTACCGCATCCTGAAGCTGGGGGTATTCGAGTTGTGGCAACCTCAAACACACCACCAGTATTTGGAGTAAAAGTGAATGGATTGGTTCCAACTGAGCCAAAGGCGCGCTTCTTCCCATACTTGCGACTTCAAGATTGGACAAAACTCCTTCAAAAAGTACCATGGATCATCATCCGATGGAAGATATAGGGTGCCCTAGACAACGCGTTCATCAAACATTGTCGAGCTTCCTATCACTTCGTGGGTTTCTCCTGCCTGTGGTCCATGACATAATGCTGCGCCTGTACTTTGGTGATTTGACTGTGGGTTTATCAGTTTCGGAGATCTGTGGGGAGGGCGGCCAAATACAAGAGTGCCGTCCCCCAGCAGTTCAGGCGGATGGAGGCCACGTGGCCTCCACAGCTGCCCTACGTCTGCTGTTATATTAAAAATACTATACTATACAATTCCTAGACATTTAAATCCTTTCCTCTGATTGGATACACTCACCCCTCCACAGAAATCACTCTCACTTCGGAATCTTCGCTGGACTGCCGCCGCCCGACCGCTGTCGCTTGGGCTGCCGCCGCCGCTGTTACTGGGCCGCCGCTGCTGTTGTTGGGCCGCTGCTGTTGGACCGCCGCCGCTTGTTGGGCCGCCGCCGCTTGTTGGGCCGCCGCCGCTGTTACTGGGCCGCCGCTGCTGTTGTTGGGCCGCTGCTGTTGGACCGCCGCCGCTTGTTGGGCCGCTGCCGCTGTTGGGCCGCCGCCGCTGTTGGCTGGGCTGTGGAGCGTGGAATTCGTCGGCGCTTGGCTGTCCTCGGTGCTTCGGTACCGTGGCCGGATCCTGGTGTTGGATGGAGACCGCCGCTTCTGCAGCTCGGTCGTCGGCCACGGCCCCTGTGGTTGTCGGCTTGACTGGTGACGTTGAGCCGCTCGTTGTGCAGGCTGTAGAAGCCCTGCTGATCTCTGTGGAGTCGTCCGTTGATGGCTCCTGTGAGGACGGACGTGTCGTCCCACCTTCTCCACCGCCTGCGGTGCCTTCCCTCCCGTTAACTGATGATAATAGACCAAGTGTCGATGACGATCTATGCGGCTTGGCAGATGAGCTTAACGCTGCGGATGACGATGGTCCCGACAGAAGCCGCCCGCTTCAGAGACTTCGTCGCCGTGCAGATATTCCGCGCTTCTGTCACCCAAAGCCATTGCCTCCCCGCCAGAGCGGCATCCCACTTCAATTGGAAGAACCACTACGACTTGACGGCTCCCATTGACCCCAACAAACGTTTCGACTTAGTGCGTTTGTTGGATAGCGATGGTGATCCCCACACCGGTCATATCTCGTGCAGTGGAGAGGCCGTCCTCTTGAATTGAGCTACGTGTGGATGGAGAATCTGGTAGATTATCCTGAGATGATGCGTCAAGTTGATGAATGGAAGGCTTCCGGTTCCAGGCTACCGTTCACGAAGTACCGGAAAGCGAACTTCGCTGGTGCCTACGCCTCTGATTCTGGCCTGTGCTTTCTGGAGGCATTTCAAATGGCGTGTACCTACCTGGGCCGCCGCGACCTGGTCACGCTGAAAATGTGGGACGCGTTTGAGGACGCGTATCCTCGGAACATGGAATACGGTGTCCTTCGCCGAGATGCTGCTGCCTTCTACGAGTATCTCCGTTCTCTCCAGATCGAGTTGAATTACGAGAAGCTTTGTCGCAAGGTGGTGAAGAATTCTTACCACAATGTCGAACGCTTTGCTGTCTTCGTTTATGGGCTGGATCCGGGAGTTTACCTCACGTGTGCTGGTGATGGAGACCTCGAGCACTGCTTTGTTATCGTCGTTCACTCACCCCAGTTTGTTCAAGTCCTGGACGGGTATGATGAGAAGTCCGAACCGCCGTACAAAATTCAAACGCTTGAGAACCAGCTCTGGATTCAATACGTTCGCTTTATGAACTTTGTGGAGATCGTCCCGGAATTCCAAGGCAGCAGTGGGAAACGCAAGAAGCGCAGCGAAAAAGAAGTCGTCAAGCGCCTGAAGATGTTGCAGTAACTGCGGACGTCTAGGAGATACGCTTTCCCCTTTCAATTTCTTTTTCGTCTTCTTCGTTTGGTTTTCCGTTGGTTTTCAAATTCCGCGATCAAGTTTGGAATTTGTGATAAGTTCTCGACTGGTTCCCAAGTCGGGTCTTCTTCACCCACCCACTCCACCAGAAACTGCACGCGCCGTTTTCGTGTTCGTTTCCCGAGGAGTCGATTCACGAGTTGGCCTATACTTCCGTCGGCCATTACCACATCATGGGGGCGGGAACTTCGTGTCGGCGTGATGTAAGGTTTTAACGACCCCGTGTTAAAAACTGGATGGAGCTTGTTTCCTGACTGGATATTCAGCTCATATGCGTGGTTGTGGATGCGTCGGACAACACTGTATGGTCCAATCCACTTCGGCCCCAATTTCGACGAATTTGGCAACCCTGTGTGTTTTGGGTCCAAATGCTGCGTGCTAAGGTACACACGATCGCCGACTTGGAATTCTTGCTCTTGACGATTGTGGTTGTACACATCTTTCATCTGCTCTTGTGCCTGCGCTAGAGCTTCACGACATCGCAACAGTATTGCAGCTTGTTTCTCTTGGAATTCGGCTCCACGTTTGCTGATGACCACTCCCTTTAGTTGCTCCGCGGTCAATTGCAGAGGGTTCAAAGGAACGTATCCCAGGTCTGCCTCGAAGGGAGTAGTCTTCGTGCTCGAATTCACGGTCGAGTTAACTGCAAACTCTGCGTTGGCGAGGTGGAGATCCCAGTCGTCCTGCTGTGGCCCCACAAAACTACGAAGATATTCTTCCAGCGTCCGATTCATTCGTTCCGTCTGACCGTCGCCTTGAGCACGATGGGCTACCGTCATGTTCAGCGTCGTACCGATGGACTTGAAAACGTACTGCCAAAAGGCAGACACGAATTTGCGATCTCGATCGGACACGATGCTTGTCGGCATTCCGTGATGTCGCCAGATGTGGTCGATGAACAGACGAGCTACCCCTTCTGCTGTTACCGTTTTCGTAGTCGGCACGAAGTGACATCTCTTGGTCAATCGGTCAACAACTACCCAGATCGAGTCTACTTTGCCCTTCGTGGGTGGTAGATCCGTGATGAAGTCCATGGAAATGGATCGCCATCTTTCATCTGGTATACGAAGTGGTTCTAGAAGTCCTGGCGGTTTCGTCAACCGTGGCTTGTTCCGACGACATGGTTCACAGTCTGCAATGTACTTTTGAATCGACTTGAACATCTTGGACCAGTACCAATTTCGCGCTAGCGATAAGTACGTGCGCTCTGCACCGGGGTGGCCCCCGTAGTTGGACTCGTGACATTCGCCGATGATACGTAGACGAAGCTTCAGCGAGTTGGGAACTACGAGCCGAGGAACATCATCCACTGGGGATTGGTACCATAACAGATCCTGAACCTCCGTGTAGTTCCTGTACTTCTTTCGCTGTTGCTTGGATTTCCGATGGTTCTCCATTTGCGCACGATCCCTGATGGCTGCCAAGATTGCACGTGTCTCGCGGTCCTTTGAGTATGCTGCTTTGATGTCCTTAACCAAATCGCTGTCCGTCGCCACCTCCGTTATCTCTAGCTGGAACGACGAGTTGTTGAAGCTTGTGACACTTAGATCATGGAAGAACTTCGTCTCCGGTTGCAAGTCTGGTCGTCTGCTCAAGGCGTCAGCGATCCCATTCTTCGCGCCCGGAAGATGTGAGAATATCGGTTGATACTCGGCGAGGATGTCGTACCAGCGTGCAAGACGTCGATTTGCCATCGTTTGCGTAAAGAGCCCCTCGAGACTCTTGTGGTCTGTTTCCACTATTGGTGGTTTGTCCAAGCAATATATCCGGAAAGCGGCAAGTGCGTGTACAATGGCCAAAAGTTCTTGCTGCTGTGTTGGATAATTCAATTCGGCTGACTTCATCTTCCGGCTGGTATAAGCGAGTGGTCGCTCCACGCCGTCAACAACTTGGAAGAGAACGCCCCCAACCGCAAACTTGCTTGCGTCCGTACGCAAGTGCATGGGCTGTGTGAAATCAGGCAAATGCAGCACTGGCGGGTTGCACAACCGCCGTTTCAGCTCTTTGAAGTTCTTCAGCTGCTCGTCGCTGAAGTGGATCTTTGCGTTACGCTTGTTCGTTTTCTTTAATAGCGCGAACATGGTTGCTGTTAGCGAAGCGTACTCTGGACAAAATCGTTGGACGTAACCTGTCAAGCCTAGAAAGCTGTGAAGCTCCTCTTGGGTTCGTGGTACGGGCCAGTCCCTTATGGTCTGTACCTTATCGGGATCCATGCGTACGCCATTTCGTCCGACGAAATCTCCAAGACAAGGAATCTCGTCTGCGCAGAAGACACACTTGGAGAGCTTGACGTACAGCTTGTTGTCGCGTAAGATGTTTAACGTCTTTCGAATCGCTTCCAAGTGCTCTTCAATCTGCGGTGACTTCGTGAAGATGTAAATGTCGTCGTAGAACGACTTCGTGTTCTCCATCCCACGAAACATCTTTGAAGTCAAGCGATGCATTGTTGCCGGCGCGTTACAGACTCCCATGGGCAGCACAAGATACTCCCAGAGTCCGTTTGGTGCTTGAAATGCCGTGAACTTGATGTCCTCTTCTCGCATGCGAACTTGGTAATACGCTGACATCAAATCCATCGTCGAAAACCAGTATGCTCCCGCCATTGCGTCCAGGATGTCTTCTTTCCTTGTCATCGGGATACTTTGGCGGATTGTGGAATTCAAGTACCGATAGTCATGGACAATCCGCCATCCGACAGGCTTCCGGACACAGAACGTTGGCGCAGCATGTGGGCTGATACTTGGTCTGATGAGTTTCTTCTTCACCATATCTTCAACCCAGAGCACTATCTCGCGTTGTTGCTCAGGTGATTGTCGCCACTGTTGCCGATACATAGCGAGATTTGGGTCTTTCACGTCGATCCGGTGCTCGATCTCTCGCTTCTCTGGAAGACCCTCAGGAAGTTCGGGACGGAACACCGTGTCCTTATACTCCGTCAACAGGTCAAAAGCTGGATTCGACCGGAAACTCTCCCAATCTGTTTCCAGGTAGCGTTGCGCTTTCGCTGTTCCGACATTGTCGGGTTGGTCACGCCGTTGCAGTGAGCGTGCGACGTTCTTTATCGTATCATTCGTCAGAACCAACATGAAGTCAGGTTCTTCTGGAGTCTTCGTCTTGATCCTCAAGAACTTCCGAAGTTTTTTCGCGTGATGAATTTGGTCTGCACACCGTTATCATCGACAACACCCATCATGAACATCTTGTCTACGACGGTGTCTTTTCCCCGGACGTTGCTGCTTTCCGCACGCACTACGTCCTTATCCGAAGACGACTTCGTGCTGTCTTCTCGTGTCGGACCTCCGCCGACTGAAGCTTCTTGTTGTTGTTCGCAAACAACACTTGGGGCGCTACTCAACGCAGCTTCGCGAACAAGATTGTCAGGTGACTTCACATCCGTTTCCAGCGCGGCGCCTCGACAGGAATCGGGTCTTTTCGCCGATAGACCTTTCGCCCCGACAGATCTCCGAAGCCCGGAGGCATTCACCGGTCCGCCTTCCTCGATCGGTACACTGACCTCGATTGCTCGCTTGACTCGCTGAGTCTCTATTGTTGTTCCTTCGATCCTGCGACTTCTCCAGTTGATCTTCGGCTGCGTGTCCTCGAAGAACGGAATCCCAAGGATGCAGTCGAATTCGTCCGAGATATCATAGACAACCGCGACGCACCTGTACGCCTTGTCCGATCCCGCTGCCATGATATGCAGCAGCAACACTTCCAGTGCTGCCTCGACGATTTGATTATCTCCAAGTTTGACACGAACATTCTTGTCATCGAACTTGGTGGTCTGGAGCTGGTGCTCGTTGACCCATTTTCGCGACACATAGATTGTGGTGGCACCGCTATCTAGCAACATGCTTCGTGTCTTGATGCACGTGTTGTTCACGGTGATTTCTCCCGACACAGTGAACAGTGGGCGCGACTTGTATACCAGAGGGTTTTCGCACAGAAGGTTGAGGCTGATATTCTCCAGCTTAACGGTTCCGGCTACTTTCTCGACCACGCCAGGACCCTCGCTCACTGACGTGGTTTGTCGTTTCCCTGTTTGGCTTGTTCCTTCTTCCAAGCGAAGCAATCAGCCTTAATATGGCCGGGTTTCTTGCAGAAGAAGCACGTGCGGCTCTCGCCATCTTTAGACTTCGAACTCGCTTTGAAACGGCCTTTGCCACGGAGGGTTTGCTCTTTAAGCGTTTCCCTGGAGCTGAGCTGCGGTTGCTTGGAGTTTTCGTCTTGTCTTGGTGAACTTGACGGTCACGTGCTTCTTCTACGAAGTGGGTGACCTCGTACTTGACCGCGAGATCCATGGCGCCACTCAGCGTTTCAGGATTCTCAAGTTTGACGTAGCTGCGCGTGCGGGGCTTCAGCCCGTTTGCATAACACAGTACTTGATCAAGAACGCTCATTCCTTCGACACGGAAGATGAGAGCAGAGTACTCGCCGTTGTACGTCTCGATGTCCGCCGTTTGCTTGAGACGCTGGAGTTTCTCTCGCAGCACCGACTGGTAGTTCGACGCCTCGAAGTGTTGGAGCACATGCTCACGGAAAATCCCCACGTGTGCTCCCCACTCGGTGTCGTCGACGACCAGTGGAGAAACCAGCCGGACGCCGGCTTCTCCATCGCTGATCCTGCGATGCCTGGCAGGCGGGCGCTCTCGTTTTCAATTGCGATGCCGTTGATCCGGCACGCGTTCTCCACTGGAACAGCCACTCCTCACGTCTTCCCCTCGCTTCCCCGTGAACTTGGGCAATTGGCTTGGAACTCTTGAGCGGTCCGCCATCGCCTGGTTGAGTCGATCGATCTCAGCACGAAGCTGGGCATTCGTGGGAGGCATGGGCGTCAAAGGGGCTGGGACCAACAAGTGCTACCAGTTTATCAGTTTCGGAGATCTGTGGGGAGGGCGGCCAAATACAAGAGTGCCGTCCCCCAGCAGTTCAGGCGGATGGAGGCCACGTGGCCTCCACAGCTGCCCTACGTCTGCTGTTATATTAAAAATACTATACTATACAATTCCTAGACATTTAAATCCTTTCCTCTGATTGGATATAGTGGGCTCGCGGCTTTACTTTCTAAGATCACTGGACCCAAACATTCAACAATGTGTTCGTCCTACGTATCAAGCTATCGAAACGGTTGAGCACTGCCTTTATACGTGCCCAGCCTTGAAAGAAATGTGGCGCCAATTGTGGGCTCCGTGGTCATCAGTCTTCCGACCATCTCTGAGCTGGCGGCTGCTGCTTCTTCCAGACGAGAGAATCCGCTAACTAGTTAATCAAATCATTTCAACTATCAACCTGTACTGGAGTGAGTACTTGAGCCAAGCGACCATGGTCGGGTAGTCATCCAGTGTCGATCCGCCGGCCTTCAGTTTGTTGAGGACAAAAAGGGTTCCACGTTTTTGCCTGCCACCTCGCGTACTTCAGTTTCAGTTTTGCGTCGGCGGCCTTCGTTGACAAGCCTGGCAGCCCAGCCCTCTCTTCGCCTTCCTCATTATCGTCGTTGTCGTTGTTGTCGTTGTTGTCGTTGTCGTTGTTGTCGTTGTTGTCGTTGTCGTCGTTGTCGTCGTTGTCGTCGTCGTCGATGGCTCGCAGAAGCCGGTTTTCGACAGCCGCCGCTTTGATCACTTGACTTCGGTTTGCTGGCATTTCAGCCGTCGTGACGGATTGCCGCGCCGGCGAGGAATCGGCGTAGGTGGTTGCGAGTAGAGCGGCTACCACCGGGGTCAGCGACAAACGCAACTTCATGGTAAAATGTCTTTGGGGAAGGGTGTTTGAGGCTTGGTGGCAAAATGCAAAGTGAGCAAGGAGTCCTCGGCAAGCGATGTCTTCTGCTTACGTGCTCACATGATTATGCTCTACCTGTACAGCCCGAACGTGTACAGCTTACGCGTTGTACATGATGATGTGCATTGCCGGAAAGCTCGTTCATGCTTGGCGCAATCAACCAATTGCGGATTCTATGTAGGACTTAGGTGGTGGTTCATAGGTCCTCTATTATTTGTTATCTCTGCCTAATGCTTTCTGTTTGTTTCTCGTTTGTTTTCTAAGTCGGACAGACAGGTTTTGCTGTTGGGAAAACTTCAAGGCTACGACAGAGCGTCACTGAGATATTAGGAAGGGAAAGAAGTTGGGATTTCCTGGAAGGCAGGGAAGAATGAAGAGTATGCAGTAGTATGAATACAACAGAACATAAATGGCAAATGCTAAAGATGTCGACGGTCACACCCTAGTCATTAAAATGCTTGCTGATGCAGTCTTCTCGATGACAGATTCTTGTAGTTCCAGCCAGTGCATCCTCATCTTGAGACCCCAGACGTCCAACACGTCCTCTTGCTTGTGCTTGATGACCTCTGCTTGTGCTGCTGACAACCCGTCGTCTAGCTCCACAAAGAGTTTGGTGTGGAATCGAACGTCGCAGTGGAAACGATCATCCATTTTTGGAAATGACAGTCCACGCGTACTCGCAAAGATGCAGTCCTTGAGTAGTTAGAAACAGCTTGGAGATTCGGACTTGAACAACTTTATCAGCACTCTCCACTTTGCGAAGTAATTGAAGGCCGTGAAAATCTAGCGTTTCGTCGCGACAACGAAGGGTCATGTCAAAACTCTTGGCCACGGAGTCAGGATCGAGTTCCTTCATCTGGAACTGCACAAGGCATTAGTAAAACGTTGCAAAACAGATCATCGGCAGCGTACGTATCGATATGGCTTATCTGGGGATTCTTGGAGACTATTCTGCTCCGTCCACATGACTTCGTGCGCTTCTTGAACGGAACACTCCAGAGAGATTTTCGCAGTAAGCTCCACCATCTGTCCGTGGGTTTTGCTCGTCGTGGACTGCAAACAGTAACCAAAAGATGGCATCTTCACCGGGAATACGCCGTCGACGTCCTGGCAAAGCTCTTTAGCTCGCTCATCGAGTTTGTTGACAGTTGCGAGGCTGTTCTCCAACGCGTGGTGGTGGTCTGCAAATACAAAGTTCTTGTCCTGCATTCGGATGGAATTGCTCATGTTAGTTGGCGGTGCTGGTTGAATAGGAAGCTCACTCACCTCTGCTGATGGTCGGCCGGAAAGTGTCTTGACCACTTCCGCACAAACTTCGGTGAGATTCGCTCGAATTTCTTTGAGTTTGTGGTTGGCATGCTCGGCTTGTCGTCGCTTCTGAAACTCATCCAGAGCTGTGTTCATCCACTGCTCCCACTTGAAGCCGTCGCGCCGATATGTGGAAATAGTTTGACGCTTGACGTCTCCCGTATTCGCACTTTTTAGCCGGTCTAGCCACTGTTCAAGTACCACCGCTCGACCTTGGAGATCGCTCAGCTCCGCTTTTCTGCGATGCAGGAGCTTCGTCGAGTAGCGAGGCCTGGCCTTCTGCTTGCGACGATTGGATTGTTTTGGTTTCGGGACGTGTAGTAGGTCGAGGATTCCAAAGACACATTGAACACCAACGTGGGAGCTGGAACTCCCAAAGCACCAACATGTACTATGATAGCTGCTTAGGTCTCTTGCGGGTAAATCCCAAACTGCGGACGAGAGTCTCCTCGAGGCCTCCCGTACCACAAACTCTTTCCCCATCATCGCGTCTTACCTGCCCATCTGGGCAGTCCAGGAAGACGACAGGCGAAGCTTGAGCAACTGGGCGCGGCAATGAGCCGCATCCCACTACAGGACGCTAGGAAATGTTTCAGGATTGTCACTCTCTTCGTCTTGGTATTCTTCGAGAAAGGCAAGGACCGCCATCGTTTCTTCTTGTTCTTCACGTGTCTCCATGTCGACGACGAGGCTTGAAGAGTATACCAGGCGAAAGCGAAAATGGACTGCACCCAACGATACAAAACAAAAAGCTTCTTGTTGGTATCCAACATTTAGGATTACCGCGCGAAAACCAGTCTGTCGATCATGCCAAACGTTTTAGATGCATATTTTTCGTAAGCTTACCAGAAAATGTTTATGAATAAGTTGTTTACTCAATGCGCCCCGATCTTCCCGGAGCACGGATGGAGAATTGTTTATGAATAATTATTTAATGGTAATCCCAGCTGTGCACTCCCAGGAAGTGTCCATGAAGTATCTCCTGTCCTGAGCGCCGACGAGAACAAGGTTACTGAGTAGATGTCGTCATGGAAACGCGTGCACTTTTGATCGCCTACAGGCGATTGAAGTCGTATGTACGGCCAGAAGTCTCATCTAATGCTTCTTCCACACGAGCACATCGATGATGTTTCTATCCGAGCTATCCCAAGTATTGCATCATCTTCCAGAAAGACAGCAGTGCCTTCGTCGCTGCATACCCTCGGGTCTTCGCTCTTCGTCCCAACGCGTAATTTGTCAATGACTTCGGCCTTCTACGAGTTCCCCCAACTTTCTGCAGTTAATAGCATTTGTACATCACCGCAAGTTGAGAAGTCCTGATAACAATATAGTTAAACTTCATTCCTCTAGAAAGCAGTGCCAAGCTGACAGTCAAATCAATCGACACACCGCCACTGCCCTCATTTGCCGAAAACGCTCCAGGCTGCGCAACTAGCCCAGCTGGAAGATGATGCAATACTTGGGATACTTCCGATACCAAAGGTACTCGATTGATGAGCTCGGGCACATTGAGTAAACAATTTATTCATAAACATTTTCCATCCCGACAAGGAGATACAGTAATGCTGGCAGTGGCTTTCCATTCCTATACGCATCGATTCCACTGGTCCCTTTGCTCAGCCGAGATCACTAATCCAAACCGGTCGGCCATACCTTCACGGTATTACCTTTGGAAGCGCTCACCTTAGGGCTGTCCGCTACCGACCCTACATCTCGCCTAACCAACGAAATGGATTGCTAGATTACCGTATCGTACTGGTTGCTTGCGTACAAGACTTGGCGCGCTGTCGACCACCTTGGCCCGAGGCCAATCAGGTGCTGCTTCCACTCCCCCAGGGTCTTCCTCATTGTCGAATTCGCTTCATCCTCCCCAACTCCAACTACTCACCCCACCGTTCACTCACTCCACCATGGGACTCTCCGCCGACGGTAGCTCCGCCAAGATGACGTACCGGTTCATGGGGAATTCGGGTCTGCTCGTATCCAAGTTCGGACTTGGCGCCTTCATGAGCGACGAGTCCAAGTACGAGGGCGACGGATGGTACGAGATGATGAGTCTCGCCTACAAGCACGGCGTCAACTTCTTCGACTGCGCCGAGGCCTACGGCAGCGGCAAGGCTGAGGTGATGCTGGGCAGGGCCATCGAGAGAGGCGTCGCCGAAGGAGTGTGGGGTCGCGAGGACCTGGTGATCACCACCAAGCTCTTTCCGGGCACCAAGCCGGGACCCAACGCCTCCGGTGTGAGCCGCAAGCACGTCATTGAAGGCGCCAAGGCCTCGCTCAGGCGACTGGGCCTCGACTACGTCGACGTCATCTTCTGCCACCGGTCGGATCCGCACACCCCCATCGAGGAGACCGTGCGAGCCATGAACTTCGTGATCGAGCAAGGCTGGGCCTTCTACTGGGGCACCAGTGAGTGGAGCTCGGCCGACATCCTCGAGGCGTGCGAGATCGCCGACCGCTTGGGTTTGGTCCGTCCGGTGGTGGAGCAGCCACAGTACAACATCCTCGAGCGCTCGCGCGTCGAGTTCGACCTGGCCGGTCTGTACAAGAAGTACAGGCTGGGACTGACCACGTGGTCTCCGCTGTCCATGGGCATCCTCACGGGCAAGTACAGCGCGGGCAAACCCGAAGGCTCTCGCTACGCGTCCGCTATGTTCCAGTCCGGCCACTTCGACGAAGGCTTCGCTGAGGGCGTGGAGATCGCCGACAAGCTCAAGCCGATCGCCGACGAGTTGGGCTGCTCGCTGGCGCAGATGGCCATCGCTTGGGTCGTCTCCAACGAAAACGTGTCAACGGTTCTGCTTGGGGCGAGTCGCCCGGCTCAGCTGGAGGAGACGCTGCAGGCGCTCCAGTTCGAGAGCAAGATCACGCCCGAGGTCAAGGCCAAGATCGACGCCGTCGTCAAGTTCGTGCCGAAGCTGCCTGAGCTCGACCAGTTCGCTCTGATGCGCAGCCAGTACCTGTAAGAGGACAACCGCCTTGGTAAATCAAGAATGCATTTTGGGGTTGCACTGACACGGTTACGGCGGCACTGCCTTCTATTTCGTTGGAGGCCTTTTTTCCTATACCTGGCAGCAAGAAGCCTTATATCTTGAAAAAATGTTGTGTGTCCGGGTAATTCTTTACTTGTTTCGGTCTGGGAGCTGTTGCTGAAACACAACCTTGCGGAAGCCGTCGTGTGTCAAGCCATGCAAGATGCCGTCGTATTGCACGATAGCAGCTCTTTACGCCGTCAAGTTGACGCTCGTGTCGCGGGAAAAATGACGTCGTTCCAACTTGCAAGGTGGAAAAGCTTTGACTCCGGCTACCACTTCAGCGTCTGCGGAAGAGGGTCATCAGCATCAAAGGCAAAGAGGAGAAGCCTAAGAGCGACCCTGCTTTCCATCTCGTTTAAGTCCCAAATCTATGGTGTATTGTTTGGTCGCTCACATCCAAGCCAGGCTTCAATGGCAGTGTCACAGATATCGCCAACGCCTCGTTGGATCTGCAGCTGCCTCGTAGCGATGTAGGTACTTGGTATCCGTCACGCAATTCACCACCATCATTCGGGTGTTGTAGCAGACCCTTGGGCGCCACTTAGACTGCACTGCTTGCAATTGATCCCTCCGCACAATTCGTTCGATGAGTATTTCGTCGGCGCCGTCACTTCTCGGTCGAGTGGCGGCGAACTCGGACAAGTTGTGTCTTTAAACGTTGCAAACACAGCCACATCGCCGACAGAAGCGCGTTCATCGGTCCATTGTAGCGGCTATTTCTCCCCGCTATCGGTAGACATCGAGACTCGGCCATGTTGCAAGTTCCTAGGATATATCCGTTGCAACACACTGCACTTTGAGCTCGTACTCCGAAAGAGGAGAGACTTGACAGAGGACCCAAAGAAGGCAGCGCCGGAGCTCGTAGAGCGTGGATGATGATGAGATCGGTCACTTTTCCCAGCCCCGTAAAGCGTGGAATTTGACGACGGAACTAACCGCGGCTAACGCCAAGTAGCGGAGGTTTGTCAACGCAGATTGGGGACGGAAGCGTGTCAACGTTGGAGATGCCGCCGAGGCGCAAGAACATCAAATTCGGCAACCTCAAAATGCATTCTTGATTTACCAAGGCGGTTGTCCTCTTACAGGTACTGGCTGCGCATCAGAGCGAACTGGTCGAGCTCAGGCAGCTTCGGCACGAACTTGACGACGGCGTCGATCTTGGCCTTGACCTCGGGCGTGATCTTGCTCTCGAACTGGAGCGCCTGCAGCGTCTCCTCCAGCTGAGCCGGGCGACTCGCCCCAAGCAGAACCGTTGACACGTTTTCGTTGGAGACGACCCAAGCGATGGCCATCTGCGCCAGCGAGCAGCCCAACTCGTCGGCGATCGGCTTGAGCTTGTCGGCGATCTCCACGCCCTCAGCGAAGCCTTCGTCGAAGTGGCCGGACTGGAACATAGCGGACGCGTAGCGAGAGCCTTCGGGTTTGCCCGCGCTGTACTTGCCCGTGAGGATGCCCATGGACAGCGGAGACCACGTGGTCAGTCCCAGCCTGTACTTCTTGTACAGACCGGCCAGGTCGAACTCGACGCGCGAGCGCTCGAGGATGTTGTACTGTGGCTGCTCCACCACCGGACGGACCAAACCCAAGCGGTCGGCGATCTCGCACGCCTCGAGGATGTCGGCCGAGCTCCACTCACTGGTGCCCCAGTAGAAGGCCCAGCCTTGCTCGATCACGAAGTTCATGGCTCGCACGGTCTCCTCGATGGGGGTGTGCGGATCCGACCGGTGGCAGAAGATGACGTCGACGTAGTCGAGGCCCAGTCGCCTGAGCGAGGCCTTGGCGCCTTCAATGACGTGCTTGCGGCTCACACCGGAGGCGTTGGGTCCCGGCTTGGTGCCCGGAAAGAGCTTGGTGGTGATCACCAGGTCCTCGCGACCCCACACTCCTTCGGCGACGCCTCTCTCGATGGCCCTGCCCAGCATCACCTCAGCCTTGCCGCTGCCGTAGGCCTCGGCGCAGTCGAAGAAGTTGACGCCGTGCTTGTAGGCGAGACTCATCATCTCGTACCATCCGTCGCCCTCGTACTTGGACTCGTCGCTCATGAAGGCGCCAAGTCCGAACTTGGATACGAGCAGACCCGAATTCCCCATGAACCGGTACGTCATCTTGGCGGAGCTACCGTCGGCGGAGAGTCCCATGGTGGAGTGAGTGAACGGTGGGGTGAGTAGTTGGAGTTGGGGAGATGAAGCGAATTCGACAATGAGGAAGACCCTGGGGGAGTGGAAGCAGCACCTGATTGGCCTCGGGCCAAGGTGGTCGACAGCGCGCCAAGTCTTGTACGCAAGCAACCAGTACGATACGGTAATCTAGCAATCCATTTCGTTGGTTAGGCGAGATGTAGGGTCGGTAGCGGACAGCCCTAAGGTGAGCGCTTCCAAAGGTAATACCGTGAAGGTATGGCCGACCGGTTTGGATTAGTGATCTCGGCTGAGCAAAGGGACCAGTGGAATCGATGCGTATACGAATGGAAAGCCACTGCCGGCATTACTGTATCTCCTTGTCGGGATGAAAAATGTTTATGAATAAATTGTTTACTCAATGCGCCTCGATCTTCCCGGAGCACGGATGGAGAAATGTTTATGAATAATTATTTAATGGTAATCCCAGCTGTGCACTCCCAGGAAGTGTCCATGAAGTATCTCCTGTCCTGAGCGCCGACGAGAACAAGGTTACTGAGTAGATGTCGTCATGGAAACGCGCACTTTTGATCGCCTACAGGCGATTGAAGTCGTATGTACGGCCAGAAGTCTCATCTAATGCTTCTTCCCACACGAGCACATCGATGATGTTTCTATCCGAGCTATCCCAAGTATTGCATCATCTTCCAGAAAGAAAGCAGTGCCTTCGTCGCTGCACACCTCGGGTCTTCGCTCTTCGTCCCAACGCGTAATTTGTCAATGACTTCGGCTGTCTACGAGTTCCCCAACTTTCTGCAGTTAATAGCATTTGTACATCACCGCAAGTTGAGAAGTCCTGATAACAATATAGTTAAACTTCATTCCTCTAGAAAGCAGTGCCAAGCTGACAGTCAAATCAATCGACACACCGCCACTGCCCTCATTTGCCGAAAACGCTCCAGGCTGCGCAACTAGCCCAGCTGGAAGATGATGCAATACTTGGGATACTTCCGATACCAAAGGTACTCGATTGATGAGCTCGGGCGCATTGAGTAAACAATTTATTCATAAACATTTTCCATCCCGACAAGGAGATACAGTAATGCTGGCAGTGGCTTTCCATTCGTATACGCATCGATTCCACTGGTCCCTTTGCTCAGCCGAGATCACTAATCCAAACCGGTCGGCTATACCTTCACGGTATTACCTTTGGAAGCGCTCACCTTAGGGCTGTCCGCTACCGACCCTACATCTCGCCTAACCAACGAAATGGATTGCTAGATTACCGTATCGTACTGGTTGCTTGCGTACAAGACTTGGCGCTGTCGACCACCTTGGCCCGAGGCCAATCAGGTGCTGCTTCCACTCCCCCAGGGTCTTCCTCATTGTCGAATTCGCTTCATCTCCCCAACTCCAACTACTCACCCCACCGTTCACTCACTCCACCATGGGACTCTCCGCCGACGGTAGCTCCGCCAAGATGACGTACCGGTTCATGGGGAATTCGGGTCTGCTCGTATCCAAGTTCGGACTTGGCGCCTTCATGAGCGACGAGTCCAAGTACGAGGGCGACGGATGGTACGAGATGATGAGTCTCGCCTACAAGCACGGCGTCAACTTCTTCGACTGCGCCGAGGCCTACGGCAGCGGCAAGGCTGAGGTGATGCTGGGCAGGGCCATCGAGAGAGGCGTCGCCGAAGGAGTGTGGGGTCGCGAGGACCTGGTGATCACCACCAAGCTCTTTCCAGGCACCAAGCCGGGACCCAACGCCTCCGGTGTGAGCCGCAAGCACGTCATTGAAGGCGCCAAGGCCTCGCTCAGGCGACTGGGCCTCGACTACGTCGACGTCATCTTCTGCCACCGGTCGGATCCGCACACCCCCATCGAGGAGACCGTGCGAGCCATGAACTTCGTGATCGAGCAAGGCTGGGCCTTCTACTGGGGCACCAGTGAGTGGAGCTCGGCCGACATCCTCGAGGCGTGCGAGATCGCCGACCGCTTGGGTTTGGTCCGTCCGGTGGTGGAGCAGCCACAGTACAACATCCTCGAGCGCTCGCGCGTCGAGTTCGACCTGGCCGGTCTGTACAAGAAGTACAGGCTGGGACTGACCACGTGGTCTCCGCTGTCCATGGGCATCCTCACGGGCAAGTACAGCGCGGGCAAACCCGAAGGCTCTCGCTACGCGTCCGCTATGTTCCAGTCCGGCCACTTCGACGAAGGCTTCGCTGAGGGCGTGGAGATCGCCGACAAGCTCAAGCCGATCGCCGACGAGTTGGGCTGCTCGCTGGCGCAGATGGCCATCGCTTGGGTCGTCTCCAACGAAAACGTGTCAACGGTTCTGCTTGGGGCGAGTCGCCCGGCTCAGCTGGAGGAGACGCTGCAGGCGCTCCAGTTCGAGAGCAAGATCACGCCCGAGGTCAAGGCCAAGATCGACGCCGTCGTCAAGTTCGTGCCGAAGCTGCCTGAGCTCGACCAGTTCGCTCTGATGCGCAGCCAGTACCTGTAAGAGGACAACCGCCTTGGTAAATCAAGAATGCATTTTGAGGTTGCCGAATTTGATGTTCTTGCATCTCGGCGGCATCTCCAACGTTGACACGCTTCCGTCCCCAATCTGCGTTGACAAACCTCCGCTACTTGGCGTTAGCCGCGGTTAGTTCCGCCGTCAAATTCCACGCTTTACGGGGCTGGGAAAAGTGACCGATCTCAACATCATCCACGCTCTACGAGCTCCGGCGCTGCCTTCTTTGGGTCCTCTGTCAAGTCTCTCCTCTTTCGGAGTACGAGCTCGAAGTGCAGTGTGTTGCAACGGATATATCCTAGGAACTTGCAACATGGCCGAGTCTCGATGTCTACCGATAGCGGGGAGAAATAGCCGCTACAATGGACCGATGAACGCGCTTCTGTCGGCGATGTGGCTGTGTTTGCAACGTTTAAAGACACAACTTGTCCGAGTTCGCCGCCACTCGACCGAGAAGTGACGGCGCCGACGAAATACTCATCGGACGAATGTGCGGAGGGATCAATTGCAAGCAGTGCAGTCTAAGTGGCGCCCAAGGGATCTGCTACAACACCCGAATGATGGTGGTGAATTGCGTGACGGATACCAAGTACCTACATCGCTACGAGGCAGCTGCAGATCCAACGAGGCGTTGGCGATATCTGTGACACTGCCATTGAAGCCTGGCTTGGATGTGAGCGACCAAACAATACACCATAGATTTGAGACTAAACGAGATGGAAAGCAGGGTCGCTCTTAGGCTTCTCCTCTTTGCCTTTGATGCTGATGACCCTCTTGCCGCAGACGCTGAAGTGGTAGCCGGAGTCGAAGCTTTTCCACCTTGCAAGTTGGAACGACGTCATTTTTCCCGCGACACGAGCGTCAACTTGACGGCGTAAAGAGCTGCTATCGTGCAATACGACGGCATCTTGCATGGCTTGACACACGACGGCTTCCGCAAGGTTGTGTTTCAGCAACAGCTCCCAGACCGAAACAAGTAAAGAATTACCCGGACACACAACATTTTTTTCAAGATATAAGGCTTCTTGCTGCCAGGTATAGGGAAAAAGGCCTCCAACGAAATAGAAGGCAGTGCCGCCGTAACCGTGTCAGTGCAACCCCAAAATGCATTCTTGATTTACCAAGGCGGTTGTCCTCTTACAGGTACTGGCTGCGCATCAGAGCGAACTGGTCGAGCTCAGGCAGCTTCGGCACGAACTTGACGACGGCGTCGATCTTGGCCTTGACCTCGGGCGTGATCTTGCTCTCGAACTGGAGCGCCTGCAGCGTCTCCTCCAGCTGAGCCGGGCGACTCGCCCCAAGCAGAACCGTTGACACGTTTTCGTTGGAGACGACCCAAGCGATGGCCATCTGCGCCAGCGAGCAGCCCAACTCGTCGGCGATCGGCTTGAGCTTGTCGGCGATCTCCACGCCCTCAGCGAAGCCTTCGTCGAAGTGGCCGGACTGGAACATAGCGGACGCGTAGCGAGAGCCTTCGGGTTTGCCCGCGCTGTACTTGCCCGTGAGGATGCCCATGGACAGCGGAGACCACGTGGTCAGTCCCAGCCTGTACTTCTTGTACAGACCGGCCAGGTCGAACTCGACGCGCGAGCGCTCGAGGATGTTGTACTGTGGCTGCTCCACCACCGGACGGACCAAACCCAAGCGGTCGGCGATCTCGCACGCCTCGAGGATGTCGGCCGAGCTCCACTCACTGGTGCCCCAGTAGAAGGCCCAGCCTTGCTCGATCACGAAGTTCATGGCTCGCACGGTCTCCTCGATGGGGGTGTGCGGATCCGACCGGTGGCAGAAGATGACGTCGACGTAGTCGAGGCCCAGTCGCCTGAGCGAGGCCTTGGCACCTTCAATGACGTGCTTGCGGCTCACACCGGAGGCGTTGGGTCCCGGCTTGGTGCCTGGAAAGAGCTTGGTGGTGATCACCAGGTCCTCGCGACCCCACACTCCTTCGGCGACGCCTCTCTCGATGGCCCTGCCCAGCATCACCTCAGCCTTGCCGCTGCCGTAGGCCTCGGCGCAGTCGAAGAAGTTGACGCCGTGCTTGTAGGCGAGACTCATCATCTCGTACCATCCGTCGCCCTCGTACTTGGACTCGTCGCTCATGAAGGCGCCAAGTCCGAACTTGGATACGAGCAGACCCGAATTCCCCATGAACCGGTACGTCATCTTGGCGGAGCTACCGTCGGCGGAGAGTCCCATGGTGGAGTGAGTGAACGGTGGGGTGAGTAGTTGGAGTTGGGGAGGATGAAGCGAATTCGACAATGAGGAAGACCCTGGGGGAGTGGAAGCAGCACCTGATTGGCCTCGGGCCAAGGTGGTCGACAGCGCGCCAAGTCTTGTACGCAAGCAACCAGTACGATACGGTAATCTAGCAATCCATTTCGTTGGTTAGGCGAGATGTAGGGTCGGTAGCGGACAGCCCTAAGGTGAGCGCTTCCAAAGGTAATACCGTGAAGGTATGGCCGACCGGTTTGGATTAGTGATCTCGGCTGAGCAAAGGGACCAGTGGAATCGATGCGTATAGGAATGGAAAGCCACTGCCAGCATTACTGTATCTCCTTGTCGGGATGGAAAATGTTTATGAATAAATTGTTTACTCAATGTGCCCGAGCTCATCAATCGAGTACCTTTGGTATCGGAAGTATCCCAAGTATTGCATCATCTTCCAGCTGGGCTAGTTGCGCAGCCTGGAGCGTTTTCGGCAAATGAGGGCAGTGGCGGTGTGTCGATTGATTTGACTGTCAGCTTGGCACTGCTTTCTAGAGGAATGAAGTTTAACTATATTGTTATCAGGACTTCTCAACTTGCGGTGATGTACAAATGCTATTAACTGCAGAAAGTTGGGGGAACTCGTAGACAGCCGAAGTCATTGACAAATTACGCGTTGGGACGAAGAGCGAAGACCCGAGGGTGTGCAGCGACGAAGGCACTGCTTTCTTTCTGGAAGATGATGCAATACTTGGGATAGCTCGGATAGAAACATCATCGATGTGCTCGTGTGGGAAGAAGCATTAGATGAGACTTCTGGCCGTACATACGACTTCAATCGCCTGTAGGCGATCAAAAGTGCACGCGTTTCCATGACGACATCTACTCAGTAACCTTGTTCTCGTCGGCGCTCAGGACAGGAGATACTTCATGGACACTTCCTGGGAGTGCACAGCTGGGATTACCATTAAATAATTATTCATAAACAATTCTCCATCCGTGCCCCGGGAAGATCGGGGCGCATTGAGTACACAACTTATTCATAAACATTTTCTGGTAAGCTTACGAAAAATATGCATCTAAACGTTTGGCATGATCGACAGACTGGTTTTCGCGCGGTAATCCTAAATGTTGGATACCAACAAGAAGCTTTTTGTTTTGTATCGTTGGGTGCAGTCCATTTTCGCTTTCGCCTGGTATACTCTTCAAGCCTCGTCGTCGACATGGAGACACGTGAAGAACAAGAAGAAACGATGGCGGTCCTTGCCTTTCTCGAAGAATACCAAGACGAAGAGAGTGACAATCCCGAAACATTTCCTAGCGTCCCGAAACCAAAACAATCCAATCGTCGCAAGCAGAAGGCCAGGCCTCGCTACTCGACGAAGCTCCTGCATCGCAGAAAAGCGGAGCTGAGCGATCTCAAAGGTCGAGCGGTGGTACTTGAACAGTGGCTAGACCGGCTAAAAAGTGCGAATACGGGAGACGTCAAGCGTCAAACTATTTCCACATATCGGCGCGACGGCTTCAAGTGGGAGCAGTGGATGAACACAGCTCTGGATGAGTTTCAGAAGCGACGACAAGCCGAACATGCCAACCACAAACTCAAAGAAATTCGAGCGAATCTCACCGAAGTTTGTGCGGAAGTGGTCAAGACACTTTCCGGCCGACCATCAGCAGAGGTGAGTGAGCTTCCTATTCAACCAGCACCATCAACTAACATGAGCAA
Source organism: Phytophthora macrochlamydospora (assembly GCA_011947325.1). NCBI lineage: Eukaryota > Oomycota > Peronosporomycetes > Peronosporales > Peronosporaceae > Phytophthora > Phytophthora macrochlamydospora. The sequence goes on from JAAVTH010000122.1 coordinate 103,393, forward strand.
TTCCATCCGAATGCAGGACAAAAACTTTATATTTGCAGACCACCACCACGCGTTGGAGAACAGCCTCGCAACTGTCAACAAACTCGATGAGCGAGCTAAAGAACTTTGCCAGGACGTCGACGGCGTATTCCCGGTGAAGATGCCATCTTTTGGTTACTGTTTGCAGTCCACGACGAGCAAAACCCACGGACAGATGGTGGAGCTTACTGCGAAAATCTCTCTGGAGTGTTCCGTTCAAGAAGCGCACGAAGTCATGTGGACGGAGCAGAATAGTCTCCAAGAATCCCCAGATAAGCCATATCGATACGTACGCTGCCGATGATCTGTTTTGCAACGTTTTACTAATGCCTTGTGCAGTTCCAGATGAAGGAACTCGATCCTGACTCCGTGGCCAAGAGTTTTGACATGACCCTTCGTTGTCGCGACGAAACGCTAGATTTTCACGGCCTTCAATTACTTCGCAAAGTGGAGAGTGCTGATAAAGTTGTTCAAGTCCGAATCTCCAAGCTGTTTCTAACTACTCAAGGACTGCATCTTTGCGAGTACGCGTGGACTGTCATTTCCAAAAAATGGATGATCGTTTCCACTGCGACGTTCGATTCCACACCAAACTCTTTGTGGAGCTAGACGACGGGTTGTCAGCAGCACAAGCAGAGGTCATCAAGCACAAGCAAGAGGACGTGTTGGACGTCTGGGGTCTCAAGATGAGGATGCACTGGCTGGAACTACAAGAATCTGTCATCGAGAAGACTGCATCAGCAAGCATTTTAATGACTAGGGTGTGACCGTCGACATCTTTAGCATTTGCCATTTATGTTCTGTTGTATTCATACTACTGCATACTCTTCATTCTTCCCTGCCTTCCAGGAAATCCCAACTTCTTTCCCTTCCTAATATCTCAGTGACGCTCTGTCGTAGCCTTGAAGTTTTCCCAACAGCAAAACCTGTCTGTCCGACTTAGAAAACAAACGAGAAACAAACAGAAAGCATTAGGCAGAGATAACAAATAATAGAGGACCTATGAACCACCACCTAAGTCCTACATAGAATCCGCAATTGGTTGATTGCGCCAAGCATGAACGAGCTTTCCGGCAATGCACATCATCATGTACAACGCGTAAGCTGTACACACCCGACCATGGTCGCTTGGCTCAAGTACTCACTCCAGTACAGGTTGATAGTTGAAATGGTTTGATTAACTAGTTAGCGGATTCTCTCGTCTGGAAGAAGCAGCAGCCGCCAGCTCAGAGATGGTCGGAAGACTGATGACCACGGAGCCCACACTTGGCGCCACATTTCTTTCAAGGCTGGGCACGTATAAAGGCAGTGCTCAACCGTTTCGATAGCTTGACACGTAGGACGAACACATTGTTGAATGTTTGGGTCCAGTGATCTTAGAAAGTAAAGCCGCGAGCCCACAGTCAAATCACCAAAGTACAGGCACAGCATTATGTCATGGACCACAGGCAGGAGAAACCCACGAAGTGATAGGAAGCTCGACAATGTTTGATGAACGCGTTGTCTAGGGCACCCTAAATCTTCCATCGGATGATGAACCATATCTGGTACTTTTGAAGGAGTTTTGTCCAATCTTGAAGTCGCAAGTATGGGAAGAAGCGCGCTTTGGCTCAGTTGGAACCAATCCATTAACTTTCACTCCAAATACTGGTGGTGTGTTTGAAATTGCCACAACTCGAATACCCCCAGCTTCAGGATGCGGTAGAACACGATAAAAAACTTGCGTCAACTGATGATAAAGCCGAAATATATCATGCAGAACGATTTTGGATCCACGGGTAGGATGAAGCGCCTCCAGTACAGGAAGAAACACCCGGGCGACTACTACGGCTCAGACACCTTCATTTTCAGCCAATTCGTGAAGACCATGGACGACGCCAAGATGGCCAAGACCTTCATAGAGTTGGAGAAGAACCCTCAATTCGAGAGTCTCGCGAAAGAGATGCAGAAGGCACAGTACGGCCGCTGGGCTTTCAACAGGGTGACCCCGGAAGAAGCTCGGCTGAAGCTGGGGCTGACCACCGAGGACAAATCTGACCCGCTTTACAAGTTCTAGAGCGGCTACGTCGAAACACTGAAGGCAAAGGGCAACATCTGATCGCAAGGATTCGCCCGGTACGTGTTGCAGCCGTCTGTCTGGGTTGTTCACAGCACTGCTGTGACAGCAGTATATACGACCAAGTGAACTCTAAATCTACAATGGATTGACGTGCTTATCCTCTACCACGATGGATCGACTCTAAGAAGTACGACAGCGCCTGCCGCCAGTGGTTCGAACGCTTCACCGAGCAGTGCCGGATCGCGTCACGTAGTTGTAGTGCTGGGAGCTTGTTTCATCAAAGTCTTCGTGCTCTGAAATCCGCGGCTTCGTTGCATGCGACGTGCTTGGTAGGAGATTATCCACATGTAGTAGGAAGTTAAATGGCGATATCATCTAGCCAGCCATTGGCCTTCCAGTCTTCCTCTACAAGCATGCCATTGATCGCCTTCCCACACAGATCCGTGATGGTGTCGTGTGTATTCACGACGAAATTCGTCAGTGCTCCCACTTGAAGTTCGTGGTCACCAATATCGTCCTGCAGCTCCAGAGTCATCGCCGAACACGACTGCATCGACGTCGATTTCATCGGCAGCGAACCATTGCAGTCGTCACAGTCGGATCGTACGAGCTCACGAGTGTCTGACAAGTCCACAGCACGGAGCACAAGCAGACCGGTCTGAACACACTTCAGACCCTGGAACTTCGTTTCGTTGATCTCGAACGGTTCCTTCCACATGACCATGACGCCGTCGGCCTCAACGTACTCGCGATACGTTTCCTTTCCTCGAACGTTGGTATGAAAAGGTCCTACTGACACGAGGACTTCGTACGAGCGCGACACCACGTCAGCCGTCGACAATCTCGGCTCGTAGAAATAGCTCTTCTTCTTGGCGCCTTCCTCAATAAACGCTCGCCAAAGAGCTTTCTCCGCCACGTGAATGTCGAAAGGCAGCATCGCATTGGCTTTTGTCACGAACGCAAGAGAAGAGCTCGAGCTCGCGTCGTTCGTGACGTGGACATTGCAGAACGCGGTGTCTCGGTTGCAAACTCGGCGCCACGAAACAAAGCGCCAGCATCGAGGTGAGCACGCATGACGTGTGCGTATTGATCCGCAAAGATGTCATCGTCCGTCGGTCTCGAGTTTGTCTGTCGCTCTACCTCCTTTCCTCACAAAGCCATTAAAAAGAATACCAAATAAAACTTTGAATAAAACAAAGTTTCGAAGTAGTACCGGCCATTTGCGCAGAAGCCTCTCCAGCTTCTTGGCCAGCTTCAGTTGCGTCTCCAGTGACGCTCGCAGCTTCTGGTTCTCCTCTTCAGCGCTCTCCCTCCCTTTCTGCTGTCGCTCTGCGATGGGTTTCCACAGCGACGGCCCAGGATTCTTCACCGAGCAAGCCGTCCAGCTGCTGGGCCTTGAGCTGCGTCATCTGCGTCTCCAGCTTCTTCACCAGGTCTCGCAGGTAATCCAACTCCATCTTCTGGCGTCGGAGGCGCTTCTTCTTGGGCTTCTCTGGCGGTGGTATCGACTGCTGCGGTACATCCATCGCTGGCGGGCCACCGGAAGGAATTGCACGACCCAGGAAGTCGCTGCTAAAGCGTCTGTCCCTGGAGATGAACTCAGACATTTGTGCCGTGCTTCGAAGTGCAGTTTATTTTCCATCCCGACAAGGAGATACAGTAATGCCGGCAGTGGCTTTCCATTCGTATACGCATCGATTCCACTGGTCCCTTTGCTCAGCCGAGATTGGGATTTTCCAAGGAGCTGAAGGCGACGGGGAAAAGAGGTTTCCTGCAGGAAGGTCATCACCTGCTCAGCGCGGCCTCGCCCGAATAGATGCACGTCTAAGTGCCATGGTTTTCTACCTAACATACGGGGCTGCAGCATGCAGTCCCCGGGCGGGTAGGTCTTCCCATCGCTAGATGCTCGAAGACCAGTCCATTCAGAGGCCAGCCATTTGCTCTTCGGCGGTGGCGCGACAACACCAAGCTCCAACAGCTCAAGCGCCGGCAGACTGCCGCCTCGGTCGCGCGCTTTAATACAGGGGGCTGCGCACTCTCCCTCGACGACAGCCCGCCGCCGGGAGCAGGGCTGCGCCCG
>JAAVTH010000123.1:0-30774 GCA_011947325.1 Phytophthora macrochlamydospora
AAAGCCCAAAACCGAAAGACACTTCCTGAACTCAGACCTCGTAATACGACCACACTTTGCATCGTCAAATTTCTCAAACAGCTTCACAGGTGGAAGGACGTCTGCAGGCTTCCGCTTTCGCTGCTGCTGGAGATACCCGCGCACTGTCTGGCGGGTTTTGTGGCACAGCAACCGCTCTGTGCAGCTAAGTCGAGGATTGACGTGCAGCAATAGGTAGTTCAACGCGACAAGTCGATCCCCAGCGCTGATTTCATGGGTCGGATTGCTCTCTATTGCAGTGTCCGAAGCTGCAAACGTATTTGATAGCATTTCCAGTTCGCTGTCAGATAGATATATTCCATACTTTTGCACAGCTTTGGACAGATTTGCGACAGAGACGGCCATGGTTTTCCGCAACTTGCCATTCGTGAACACATCCTGAGCGGACGACACTTGGCCGGAGTCAATTGCGTTCTCCACGCGCTCTTTGAGTTTGGCAGCAACCAGTTCCAACCCTTCGGGTGGAGCAGCATAATGCAGAAACTGCCGATAGTTAATCTTACCGTCCCGTTCCGCAGAGAACATGGATAATATCGCGTGCTGCTGGTCGAAATCGAGCGAGTGCAGATCGATAGGACGCCCATTGACGCCGCGAGCACGCTGAGACGAAATAAGCTGGAGCACCTGGAACGGATCCTTCCATTCGATTAGAATGGAAATGTCTCCTGCATGCTGGTCGTTCTGGTCTTTCAAGGGAACCACCCTCGGATACTGTCGCCATTCACAAGGTTCGATAACATAATTCCACATCTCCCGACGACCCCTTCTTCCTGCACACTACCATCAAGTTCTACTTTATCATCAAAGACAGTGACCCAGAAACGAAACTTTGAGAAGAACCGAAGCAAACATGCATCTACATCCAACGTGAAAGCCTGGCGACTGGAGTTTAGATCGAATTCTGGGTTGGGCGATTCCGAGACGATGTCAGTGAAGACGTCCGGAAAGCCAAGTAGCTGGTAGTGCGCATACGGAGACGGCACTCTAGTCAGCGAATTATTCTTGCGCTTCCCATAGGATCGCAAGTTTCTGCAAGCGAAAATCGTGATTTGAAGTTCGTTGGTAGCGCGATCTGCATGATCATCAAGGTCGACGCCACCAAGCACATCTGTAGGGACGTCAGCGATCATTTTTCCACCGGTGGAGATTAACTGAATATCCTGTGGGTACGAGCGTAAGTGCACTTGCCAAATCTCCGAAATTGGTGTCGATAGTCTCAACACAACATTTAGAGTTCCCAGCGTCGTCGTATTTGTGTCCGCGGCGGCATTTATCGACTTGACTGTAAGGGTGGGTTCTTTTACCACTCCTTCGACTGAAGCAATTTGGACAGACGCACCGACGCCTTGCCAATCAGCTTAAAGTCACCTCGAACAGACTGATAGACTTCTAACACTACAGACTCGGAAGCCAAATACCGCAAAAAGAATCCATCAGCAGTGACTTTGAAAGTAGCCGACAGATTGTACTCCGGACGACTCCCCATGAGCAGCGGCGTTGTCTGTGATTCGAAATCGTAGAAATCACATAGCACAAATGTTGAGGAATTGACGCCAACCACGTGGCTGTCAAAGTTGCCGTTCACAATCCCCAGTTCGAGAAGCTGTTCACCGGGTGCTAAATCCCTTGAGGCCAAGATTAACGATTCCGACAGCGACGCGACCTCACTATCTTCATCACCGCTTGAAGACCCATCAGAGCCGCCACCGTCCTCCTCCTTCACTTTGAGCAACAGTTTCTCGCGCGCGTATTTCAGCTGTCGAATTTCAGCCTGAAGCACATGGATCCGTTGCTGCCGCTCTTCGCTGATGAGCTCGAGCTCTTTCATTCGACGCTGAAGCTGGTTCGAACCCGAGATTTTCTGAGCTGTCAACTCTTCAATCTCCAATGCAAGTTCGCGATTAATATTCGTTTGTGCCTGCAGCATCTTCTCGCAACGCTCCAACTCCTGCATGGACTTTAAATGGGCAATCTGAAGCACATGCAGTCGATTTCTCAAATGTTTCACGCTGCTATCGTCCTCTCCCTCGGCTTTGTCAAGGAAGGTGGACAGATCTCCATACTTACGCCTGACCATGCTCCCAGCTCTGTCATACAAAGAACAAATATGAGATCATTCCCAAATAGCCTCAGACGATAGCGCAACACATACATATTCAGGACGTTGGCGGAATGTGAGGTAGGCGCTGGAGACACACTATGTACCGGCGACGAGCAAGCATCTCGCTTTTCAGGAAGAGGTCCATGGACTGGCAGCTCTGGAGTTAGAGGGCGAACGATTATCAATGGTTCGGGCCTTGGTGCCGTCGCAGTCCCAGCGCTCGATTTAATAGCATCGAGGTTCCTAGCGTTTCGTTCCTCCATCAGATGATGCGCCATTTGCTCCAAGTCTTGCTCCACCCTATCCTTCGCCTGCTTCAGCTGCTTGATGCTGCTCTGCAAGTCTCGAATAATACTTTGGAGCTTCTGGTTTTCTTCTGTCATGTGAGATATCGTCGCCTTTTGTTCCTGTGTTAGCTTCTCAAGATCGAAGAGCTTGTCGATTCGCTCTTTGCGCTGGAACGCGTCATTTATGAATGGACTCTCGCAGAGAGAGGTCATTCGCTCCTCTAAGCGGCGATTCTGCTCACGAAGCGATGCGATATCCTTCTCCTGGTCGCCTGCTTTGTTGAGTCGTATCTCCATATCCTCCTTTTCCATCAAAGCATCCTGCAGCTCGGTTCGAAGCTTATGCACTTGCCGATTCATCTGCTCCATTTGGGCCAGCGTCTTGGATCTCACGCTCTGCAAGTGCATTGGCCTCCAGGTTTTCGTAGCGAGCGTTTAAAATTGCAAGCTGCGCCTGGCGATCTCGCAATTCCCTCTTCATCTGCTCACTCTCCAGCTTTGTCGATGCTAAGTGGTTATCGTCTTCGTCATCGCTGGAACTAGATCCAGCATTATTGTCTCGCCTCGGCTTCAGCTGCAGTCGACTGGTGCTTGCTCGAAGCTTTTCGTTTTCCTGCTGCAGCTTCACCAGTTGCTTCTCTGCGATCACGAGCCGTTTCTTCAGCGCTACCTCCAGGTCCCCGAGAACGTCTCTCGATGTAAGTTCCGCGCGGACTCTGTTTGCTTCCCCAGCGAGTCTCCCACAAACCCACCGCTGCTATTGGAAATCGTTGCAGCATTGCGAGGCGGGAGTCTCTTGGTCTGGTTCGTTGTTCGTGGTGCGACGCTACGCTTTGTGGGATTTGTATGGCGCCGCTGCTCCTCCAGCCAGCGGTTCTTCTCCATCAGCGCCTGGTTTTTCTTCCTCAACAACGCGTTTTCGCTCTTCAGCGCTGCGACGAACTTCTCCGTGTCTAGATCTCGCCGCACCGGCATCACCGCCGCCTTGTTGCCTTCGTTCTCTGTGGCGTGGCAATCCAGCAGCATCAGTTCTCAATAGCATCCGACAGTGTTAGGTCCGTCCTATCACTATCCCTACGTACCAGAGTCTTCCTGGTTGCCTTTGCCGTCTGCCTGTCGCTTCTTCTTGAGCGACTCCTCGATGATCGCCATCTTGGTGAACATTCTGCAGAACAGACGGCGTTAGCGTGGTGTGTCTGGGGATCTTGTGACTGGCGACCTGCTTACCTCTTGATGGTGGCCTCCTGCTCATTTTCTTCTTCTTCAGCGCCGTGTTCTCGTCGCGCAGCAGCAGGTACTTGTCCTCATACTCGCTCGCCATGGCTGCCGCTTCCCGAGTGCGCAAAAGGTTGAAGCCTTTCGAAACCGACTGACAATCACTCTCGTTACCGCATTTTTAGCCAATCAATGACAACGCTCAGATATACAACAGAACCAACGATTCCATCTAGGAGAGCAATCGTTTGCCACCAGAGACCGCAAGTGACGCACGTAGCAAACCAGCAGCAATGAGCGAGCAGAAGACCGCGGCGGAGCAGCAGCCCGCCCAGAAGCAGGAGAAGACCGTCGAGGAGGCGACTGTCGCTGTCCCAGAGACCGTGGAGGACGTGGCCACGAAGGTGTCCATTTAGATTTGATCTGTCAGTAGCCGTCAGTGGAGCAAAATGGACTGACGTGGAGACTTGTGCATTGCTACGATAGCACCCGCTCCAGCACCGGTGGGTCTTGTGGTACGATAACCCCAAGAAGCGCCACTCGACCGAATCGTGGGAGGAGAACCTCAAGAACGTCTACACGTTCCAGACGGTGGAGGACTTTTGGTGGTATGTTGGTGGACGAGAAGTGGGAAATGCTGCTTGACGTTCAATGTACTGATTAGCTCTGTGATATGGCAGTCTGTACAACAACATTCTGGCGCCCACGAAGCTGGCCATCGGCAGCAACTACCACTTGTTCAAGGAAGGCATCCGACCCATGTGGGAGGACCCGGTGAACGCCAAGGGCGGCAAGTGGATTTTCACTAATCCTCGCTCGCGGAAAGCACGGCTAGACGAGTGCTGGCTCTACGTGGTATGGCGTTTTGTGCCTGATGAGAGTGAATTGTTGGTTCTAACGGACACTGTTGTGGTTGGTGCAGATGCTGTCGCTGATTGGCGAGACGCTGCAGGACGAGGATGATATCTGCGGCGCTGTAGTTAGTGTGCGCAAGGCGCAGGACCGTATCGCCATTTGGAGCGCAACAGCCAACGCTGAGGATCGCCAGAAGGCCATTGGACGGGGCTTCCGCCAGGCGCTCGTTGATATGGGCAAGAACGAGATGCTCAAGTACCAGTCGCATGCCGACGCTGCCGCCAGCGGCTCAAGTTTCCAGAACGAAGTGTACGTCTGCTTGAAATGCTGATGTTTGGTTATTATGCTGATGATTTTTCTTCCTTCTCTAGATTGTATGAGGCGTAACTCAACGTCGATGTAAATCGAGCGGCAAGGTTAGTTTCACATTCGCGTAGTAGAGACCTTTTCATACACAGCATTTTGAACATTTGAGTAGTGCTGGATGCACACACACACTGTCTGTACAACTTCGTCGCGGTCGTCAGCCACATAATCGATCGATCGGGAAACAGAGGTCGGAATGAAGACGGGCCGTGTTTGAAGCTTATGTCTAATTGTCCACCTTGAAAAGACGCACGGATTCATCGTCACTGGCCGTCAGTAGAGCAGCAACCGGATTGCCTTCGTAAGCCGGGATGAATGTCATGTCCAGCACCATATCCGTGTGGCCAGCCAACGTCTTCAGAAGCTGTCCTGTCCGGGCGTCCCACACGTAGATCAAGCCCTCCACTGTGCAGGAATACACGATCGGCTGAGTCGGGTGCCACAGAAGCTTGATCACACCGGCGGGGTGGCGGCAAATGTGACGGCACTAGAAACAAACGTGTTAGAACAACTCAACTGTCCCAAGGCGGTAGGGATCAACAATGGCAATTACCTGGTACGTGGCCAAGTCCCAGATGCGAACGTATCCTCCAAGGCAACCTGTAGCAGCCCAGTTCATCGTGTTGCAAAACCCACCGCTGCATACAGAGTACTTATCGTCAGAGGAAGCACTACTAAATTATGAGCAGTACAAATGACCAACACGTACCATTCCACAGAGTTCTCGGTCGAGGTAGCCGTGTCGTTAACCGTGCCAGCCAGATTCGGGTCGGCATCGTGAGAGAGCGTCGCTATCACACGCTTTGTCTGAACTTGGAGCAGGCGCGCAGTACCATCTTGCGAACCAGAGATCGTCAGCGGTTGCTAAGCATTTCGAGAAACCACACATTAGCACTCCAGGCTTACATACTATACAAGACAGATAAATCAAATACTCACGCTGGGGTGGCAAGCGATAAACGTCACGGGTCCTTCGTGGAAATCGTGGCTGGTCATACACCAATGGCTCCGTTAGTGGAGCTTCATTGCTACAAGGATCAATAAATCTGCGCACCCTCGGAAGACGTGGTTGCACTCTCCTGTCTTCGGGTTCCACACACGCACGGTGGTATCCGTGCTGCCGGTCACAATCATCTACATGTTGCATAGCAATATCAACCGTTAAACCACCCCCAACAGATCGGACGACCATTTCAACAAGTTTACCTTTCCAGATCCAGTAAACGAGCCGCAGGTAACGCCGTCCTCGTGTCCAGCAAAGACGTGCATGCACTCGCCCGTGGTCGCGAGCCACATCCACACGGTGCCATCACCCGACCCAGCCAACACCACGTTACCCTTCTTGTGCCAGCACACCCACTCCACCTCCTGTGACGGCCCCTCCAAGCTCTGCACCAGCTTGCCCGTAGCGACCTCCCAGATCTTGACGACGCCATCGTATCCACCAGTGGCAGCGTAGTTACCGTCAAAGCTAAAGTCCACGCTTACCACCGAGTCTTGGTGACCTGATAGCGTGTGCAGCACGCTGCCATCGTCGCGGTTCCAGATGACTCCAACATCGTCGCCTCCACCCGTGAGTACAATTCTGGGGTCCACCGGGTTCACTCGGACGGAGTATACTGGACCAGAGTGCTTGTTAAAGACCTAGAGAATCAAGCTGGTCAGCATTGTACCAAGACAACAGCATTAACACTGCGCTCTGCACCATCTCCGCGTCGTCACGGACGTCCGCATCCTCTGCCGAGATCTTTCCGTCTTCGTCTTCGTCCTCCATGGCGTCGTCGTCTTCATCTGAATAGGAACCAACCAAGACATCGGATTTAGTTTAGCTGCTCGTTCTATCGCTCTAGACGCCGCTCTAGGATGCACCTTTCGGGGCCTCGCCAATGTCGAACTCCTGGGTGGTCTCGTCGGCCGTGATGACCTCGATCTCCGTCTCGTTCTGCAGCGTGGCGTCCGTCATCTCAGCGTCCTGTGGGTCCGACATGCTCGTCAATTTTGACTGGTGTCACCAAAACTAATCGCTAAGTGCGATTTGAAGCCTCGCCCCATTGTTGCCCCGCAACGACACCTGGCAAAGATGCGATTCAGCGTGACCGCCACGACGGCCGTCATCGCCTGCTCGTGCATGGCGGCGGCCTACGTGGGCGTGCTGTACACGCTGCCCCAGGCGATCCGGCGGCTGCCGCGCGACCACCCCACACGTACGTCGCACTGTCTTGAAGAGAAGAGCTCCCAAAGTGATCCAGTCTCCGTTAACGGCTACGTACTCGTGACTGTGCTGCAGATTCTGGCGCGCTTCCTGCTCATTTGCATCTTCTGCGCGCTCTGTCCCTTCGTGTTGGCAGTGTTTTACGACCATGTACGTGGCAGAGCTCGGAGGTTGGCGACGAGGACTCACAAGTTGCTGTGCCATTGTAGGACGAGGCTAGCATGTCCTTTGCGCAATGGCTGGGCATCCGCTGGGAGGGACTTATGCCGGCACTCGTCATTCCGCTGTTCACGACGGCGGTGCTGTTCACAGGATCGCTGCTAGGCAACGCGCTGCGGCTGCTGAATGTGTCCAAGCAGTTCCACTCGAACGGACTGTGGTTCGCCATCAAGAACTCAGCGCTGTACTACTCGATCACGCACGACAGATTGCCGTCGCTGCGTACCTACGTGTTGGGTCCGCTGACTGAGGAATTTGTGTTTCGGTGCTGCATGGTGCCACTGCTGGTGTGTGCCGAATTCACAGTCAAGCAGATTATCTTGGGCAGTCCGTTGATGTTCGGGGCAGGTATGATGCGGACAACATGAGAGAATGTGGGCGCAGATTTCATCCAATTTAACATTTTTCTGTGTGTATTTTCTGTGATATTCAGCGCATTTGCACCACTTCATGGAGTTTGTGCGGCATGGACGATCTCCAAAGGATGCTGCGCTAACTGTTGGTATGGCGTCGCTACGTTAAGATACCTGGATTCGCTTTCCTAACATTTATTTTATCGGCATGTGCAGGCTTCCAGCTTATTTACACGTCTCTCTTTGGAGCATATGCTACGTTCCTTTTCCTGAGGACAGGTGCGTGGATGAATTTGTTGATAAGAAACGTTGTTAGCTGTGTGTTTTGAGCACTAAATATCTGCGACTCTGCAACGGTGCAGGCCACTTCGTCTCTATCTTCCTCGTGCACGTATTCTGCAATATCATGGGCTTCCCCGACCTCACATTCTTCAACCCAGAGAACTCATTGCATCCTTACCGATTAGGTAAGTGTGCTTTATCTGCATTTTTTTAAGTGTCTGTCTGTTAACGTGTTTGATTGGAATAGTACTGCTTGGGGCATATTTGATCGGCATCTACGCCTTCTCTCGTCTGCTAATGCCGTTGACAGAGCCATCGATTTATTCGTCCGAGATGTGGAACGTCACAGTGGCCGCAAAAGAACACGAGATTGTGTTCAGGTTCTCGGAAACTTTGTGAGGACGAGTTGCCGGTGTTTCAATCGCAATTGCCAGCAGGCAGCACACTATAGAGCATTTTCACTAAGAACAACGATTGCGTTACCTATCTCCGTCTAGCTTATTGTGCCCCCTTTCCGATGCAGGGAGCTTCAGATACACGAGAAGCGTTAACGTGCTTCAGGGGTATTGCGTGAGTCATCCGGAGTCTGACGGTCGACATCTCCCCATTCACGATAGAGCCAAGATTGCTAGAGCAGACTTCGTCGTCTCCTTCGACAATTCGTCTAGCCAAAGCAATTTTCGCCTCCAGCTCGCGAGAATGGAGCTACAGAGAGACACATGCGTTACTCCAGTAGATGCCATCGCGAATTTGCCTTGAATGCACTCTTACCTTGCTTTGTGAGAGCTCCTTTTGAAGATTGATTACCTCGGCTCGCAACGCCATGTGATCAGACGTCAATTGGTCAACCAATTTGTCCTTATTTCGCAGCCGCTGTCTCAAGTTCTGCCCAGGACATGAAAACAGTTAGACCACTGTTCAAGCAGACAACAACAAATAAAACTCACCTTATTTGCTAGACGTAACTCCGCAGCTAGCCGACCTTCGCCCACCGAAAAGCCACTGCGCGAGCCGAGGCCCAGCATATCTTGCTGGCTTATCAGCCAAGCGCGCTGCAGTGTCGAGTGTGCTTCTAGAGCACCGCGGAGAAGAGTGGATTGCTGATCAAACATGTGCTGCATCTCGCTGGTCGACGGCGACAAGAAAAACTCTCGTGCATCGACATTGTCCAGTCCGCTCGCTTGCTCGCCGCCGAACCTCCTTTTCTGGGTATCACCTCCAGTTTTGGCCAAATCTCCAAGAGCCACCATAACGTCGGTGCCTTCCGATAGTGTCAAACCAGGGAACTCTGGAGCTGTCGGCTGTGTGCTTGAGGAATTGTTTACAGAAGGCAACGACGGACTGTTGCTAACGGACCCCATGACTTGCCGAGGAGTGTCTTCTCCTCCACTCAATTCGTCACTCACGGAAGCTGCAGTTGCACTTCGATCATCAAGTTCGTCCGCACTGGCATACAGTGGGGCTGCAGACACCAGGACTGCCCATTCTTCTAACGATTTTGCTTCTAGCTGCGGATAGTCCTTGTCTAGGAAAGACCCACATTCCTGGCGCCATTGATAGCGCCATAGTTTCCCCACCGAATCGGCATCATCCCGTCCGCTTTGGCGGTCAGCCTGCATGCGCCGGATCTTGCTGTCCAGAAGGTGAATTTTCGGTTGGTGGATAGCAAACTGCTCGTTACGAATGATCTTCAGCGTTTTCGCTGCTTCCATCAACGGCAAAGAGCGATCGGCAATGACATCTAGCGCATTTGCCACGACTTCGTCGATATCCCGAGAGAAGCCTGTAGATTCTTCATATTCCAGCCGGCGGATTTTTGCTAGGACTTTGAATAGATCTAAGCCCGCTTGCGCTTGCTCTGATCGCCCATCTATCGGCCCCACACCGCTCAATAATGGACCACAGAACGGCATCCCCTGCCGGTTCGTGGCCAGTGTAGACCAAATCTTCTCCAACATTTTGGCAAGTTGGACAGTAGAAGGCGCGTTAAGATAGCAATGCGGACACACAAAGGTTCGGGCCTTCTTCGAAAGAATATGTCCCTGAGGCAGCTGCATACATACACATATTGCCAGTTAGCATCCACTATTCCTGACATGCATATTCGTTTCACTTACTTGTGGTAGCACTTCATCGGATATGGCGAAGGGGCACTGGTTGCACTTCCACAGCAAATTCCCGACATTGCTTTTGACCGGGGTTGCGTGCTTCATTTTACCTGACACTTTTTCACCGTCGTCGCTCGTCTCCTTTTTCCCCGTTACAGCGCACCTGTGTCTGGGGCAAAACCATGTCGCGTCTACGTTCTTCGGAGACGGATAGGTGCCTAGACAAAACTGGTGATAGACTTTCGTGCACGCTGGAAATTCGCATATAATCAACTCCCCGCCAAACCCGCACACCAGGCATTTCTCCTCTGATTGAGGTTCGTCGTCGGCTGTACCACTCTCCCCGTCAGACAAGAGCTGCGCTCTTTTCCTCGGTATTTTTATGTGAGGCGGCTTCTTGTTGGTTCCGTCCGATCCTTTTGGTGTCGCTGAATCCTTTTTGTAGGAGAAACCTCCCGCGATGACGAGCGGCGCGACCTAGCCTTTTTCGTGGCTGCCCTGTCAGGAGAAGTAGAGCTCAAGCGACGCTTCACCTGGCCGTCCTTGTTTTTGGGTTTTCGCCCTCTCTTCTTGGGAACATGCTGTGGCACTGCCGACTCAGTCGTATTCGCTTCGGTTGTAGGCGCGCCCTGTCCATTCATCCCTTCTGCTTCCATGAGCAGCGCACGCTTCTTTTTCTCCACACATTCTGGGCAGAACCACTCTCCATCAGGTACGGTCGTTAGAGGGGGCGTTAGGCAGTTCATGTGGTATTCTCGCTTGCATTTCTTGCCATCACACAAGATAAGCAGCGAGAAATGGTCATCCACGCGGTTGCACCGCTCGCATGGCATGTCCACAATGTCGTCCTTGTGCTCCATTCTAATTTTCAGGAACAGATAAATAAAAAAACATCTAGAAAAGAATCAATGTCCCCAACATCAACGCACATTCGATCGAAGAAGCGAGTGCCCGTCTCGTCCGTCACGTCCAAAACAAGCTTGGCTTCGTCCAGGGCTTCCTGAATGAGTGGCTGTTGGCTGTACTTGTTTGATGCCAGGAAGGCTTCTGTATCTTCAGGGAATGGCTGAATGGTCGACTTGGAGACCCATCCGCTGAAGAATACACACATCGCACCGTTAAAGCCCCGCAACCACCTCAAACCCATCCCCCTCTTCACTATCCAGGTTCAACACGTACTAGTTCCTGCTGCCGAAGAAGTAGACGCACGCTTGGCCCTTCTTGGCTCGATAACGAGCCATCTTGATGAACTCCCCAGGCTCACTAAACTGCATCCGTTGTGTTCTGTCAGTTGGGACGAGTTTCACCCTCTACTTCCACGTAATGACTAGAACGTACCCTAGCAGGCCAGGGCTGGTAGCGTCCTACACGGGCGAGAATGAGCCCGGCCCTCTGGTTCAGCACATCTCGCAGCGTGCTGTCACTGGTGGCCAGCAGTTCTGCGCAGCACCAAACCAAGCGCGTCAGAGCGTCTTCTGTTCCTTCTAGACGATAGATCTCTGCTCTGTGTTAGCGTAGAGCCCCTTCCGCACCGTAATACTCCTCCTTGCGCTGCGCCTGCTCCGCCGTGCTGATGTATTCCTTAGCCATCGCCGCGTCGTCTGAAAGAGTGGGAACCAGCGCGTTAGCTACGGAGATGAAGCTCGGACCACATTCTTGAGTGTTCTGGGCAGGCGTTAGAGCCTTTGGCCAGCACCAGCAGCGCCAGCAACTCGGTCGAAAACGCACCTCCGCACCGCCCACCGCGATCTCTCGATCTGCCTGCCGCTTGGGTTGTGGAATGAAGACTGACGGTGACGGTTTTCTAGAGCATACAAAATTCAAGTCACTTGAACAGAGAGGAATTTGGCCAATGGACGATTGATCGAGCGCCTCGAAGCGACGCAGATCCGGTCGGGAATGGTGCGCAAGGCCTCGCGCTTGGCGCCAGGCTCGCAGTCTGTGGAAGAAGTGGTGCTCAACCGTCTTGCCAACGGGGACAGCGAGGCGAAGTCTGCGTCTGCACTGCCAAATAACAGCCGAGCGCAGGCTTCCACAGCCCCCAAACTAACGAGAAATGCTGCATCCACTCGACGTGCGTTGACTGCGCAAGAATTTGTATGGATTTCTAACGTATTTACGACGCCTTGCGCTGCATTCATGTGTGCAGGCTTACCGATGAGAAATGGAGTAGCAACAGCGCCAACTGGAGGGTCTTCGAGTTCTACTGGGATGGCAAAGACGCCGCCGATGACGCTGGAGAATATGAAACAAATGTCGAGCGAGATTGCAAATCTCGACCAAAGATTGCAGCATGTAGCAGCGAACTTAGTCGCCACTCCTAACCGTACCAAGCAGCGAGGTGGAAAAATGTCGGATGATGAACCAACTGCGCATCAATTGGGGATTCAAAGGTTTTGGAAGATAGTGTGCAAGAAGTTTCAGCAGCGCATCGAGTTGGTGGCGCTGAGGATCGAGCAAGCCATAGTCGTGGATCTACTTCGGTCAATCCGAAGATGAGTGCGCATGTGACGCACGCTGTCCGGGATATACGCTCGACTGTGCGAAGACTTGATAAGGTTTTCCACGAGGTGGCATCAGGAGACAAGCAGCGCCACCTTGCAGCCACGAAGATTTCCATGATGTGCCGAGGATTTGTGGTGCGCCGTCGTTTTCAAAGGCTTCAGATGGCTCTCGGAGGTTGGCGATCTCGTAAGTGCGTGCAGTTTCTTACGTACGTGGAGCAGTTTGCTGCGCGCGAAGAATTTGTCAACAAACGGATTGCAATTATGCACGAAGAGCGCATTCGTTCTTTACTGCGTCACGTGTTGGCTGAGATTCGAGATGTCGTGCTAATGAATTTGCCGTTGAAGATGTCACGGCTCGAAGAAGCGGAACATCGCTTCCGTGATAAGCAAATCAAGCTCTTAAAACACGTATTCCTGCCGTGGAAGCACGCGGCGCTTGGACCTCGTAGCCGCAAAAGGCTTCAGCAGATTCTAGAGCGCGCCATTATGCAGCGCGACAGCGGCTGGAAGCTATTAACCGGTTTGATGTGATCACTCAGGAAATGGTACATGAAGAGTTCTTGAAGGACAATGTCCGTCGAATTCGTGCGCGCCATCCAATGCACGTACTCAAGCTCTATTTCCACTTGGTAAAAAGCATCGTCTTCGTTCCAATGAAGAGGAACATGGAGATTGCACTTGCGCATGATCGTCGCCACACACTAAAACTTGTGATGGAGGAGTGGGTCAAGATCTTCCGTTCCACACAGCTCGACAAGGCAATTGCAAGCGCCACTGAGCGCCGCACCCTGGAACGCTACGATCAGCACTTCAATCTCCGCAAAATTGACGCTCACTACCGACGTGCGCACATGCTCAAGCACCTGCGCGCTTGGTTCAAGTATTGCAGTTTGATTCGCCGAGTGCGTCGGCTATTCGAAGACAGCACAAAAGAGACGCTCAGTTGGCTGATGAAGCGCTGGCATGCACGAGCCCAATACCAACACGCGCTGAGAGAAAATGTAGTGGAGGAATGGCACGCCTATTCGCGGCGAATCTATACGATCCCTTTTCGACGCTGGTATGTTTTCATGGCCCATAAGCGCTGCTCGAGCTGCCAAGGAAAGCATTTGCGTAGCGTACGAGCGCCGTCAGCGTCGACATACCAAGTATAATTTCTTTCGACTTTGGAAGCACCAGGTACTCTTCGGTCACATCGAAGGTCTCCACTGAAAGTCCATTTATTGCGGAGTCTGGAGGACCAAAAGCGGATGTGTCTTGGTCTCGAAACTAACGCAGCTCTTTATCGTGATAACATCGCTGCATTGCAAGCTTCAATTGTGCAGATGGAAGACAAGCTCATGGACAAGCAGCAAGAACTGGTACAGCTGCACGAGTCAACTCAAGCCACTAGATTCGGCATTCACAAAGCGGAACAGAGTATTGCTCGCGTGCAAGGGATGCTGGAGGCTGTTCGAGTTGTGCATCCTGGGACGGTAGAACGCATTGAAGCGATGTACAGGGACAACCCGTTGCTCTCCAAAGATCTAAAGGATGTCATCACATTGCACGCGAACAAGCGTCGGGAGCTGTTAGACAAAATCGAGCTGGATAGAACAGAATTGGAGGTGCAAAACGCAGCAAAAGGGTCAGGGAGTGAAGAGGACCAGATGCTGCTTCATCGCATTAAGTGGGTGCTCTCTCGGATAGACCTCGGCATGTCCGATCATGCTCCTTCCAACCAGCAGGATGGTGGCGGCAGCTCAGAGACGATGAGTCAGTTCTGCGCCTTATTTGAATTTATCCGCAATGGTGATACCTCCTTGCTGGCTGCAAGCAACAACCCAGAACACCGAGAGCTAGCACTAGCTAACAGACCCAGTAGCAACAAACATCTAGTGCACCGCGCGGATCTCATGGACGGCTCGAGCAACTGGCACTCGTTCTTGCAATCTCTTGTGATCAAGTTTGTTCCCGAAAACATGATGACAGTCAAGGAGCGGCTTGTGCGTCGCGCCGTCGAAATGGATGCCGAGGTCGCAGAGATCAAAGCAAATCCACAGCTCCACCATTTGTACAGGCCGTCACGGTAGTCGAAGCAATGTTGAAGCTATTGAAGTTTGCAAAAAAAAAACTTGACCACGCTGAAGAACTACTAGCTCATGAACGGGTTCTCCTTTATGAATAGGAGAACTGAAGCCAGGAAACAATCCTCAAAGTGGGGAAGCACCCGCATACTCCAACCAGCCTTGTTCTATCTAGCCTGCCGCACAAACCGCCCACTACTCGACTTATCTTAACCTTATACTGTATCAGCCGCCGTCGCGTCGCCTGCCTCCTACGCTCCCTGTGAAGCCTTCGTAGGCGTGCTCCGCTCTGCAAGCCGACACAGACGCACAGGATGAGACGTCGCGCCTCGCGCTCACTCCTTCTGGTGGATCTTAGCCGCCAAGAAGAGCTTCTGGAATGACTTGCCGGCGTAACGGTTGATGTGCTCGCAGTACGTGTTCATCTGCTTGGTGATCAGGAGCGACTCGAGGCGCGAAGGCTGGTTCACCGACTTGAAGAAGTTGGGGTCCTCCTCGGGCACGGGCTCCTCGCCGTTCTCGCGACGCACCTTATTCTCCTCGCGTTGTCTGTTCTGCCACTGCTGGTAGGCCGCGCTGCTTGGATAATGCGCGCTCGTAGCCCTGGAATTTGTAGTGCTCCTGCGCGAGCTCGTCGGCCCAGAGCGTCATGTTCCGAGGCTGCCCTCGAGGTAGGCGTTGGTGGCCAGGTCCAGTCGCTCGAAGCTGCTGGCCACCACGCCGTCAGTGGCGTGGGCCGTCTGCTGCAGCCAGCACTTGACGACGTCCGAGTTGTGGATCTCAATGGGGATCTCCTCCACGACCGTGGCGGAGCGGATGTCCGTCTTGGCGAAGCTCTCCTTAGTGAAGGTGCCGCTCTTGTACGTGTCCATGAAGGCCTTGGTGAGGCGCACGGCGCGCAGGTTGAGCGAGCCCTTGGCGGTCTCTGCCGAGTCGTAGATGAGGCAGATGGCGTTAGGGCCGAGCGTCTTCTGGTACTGGAACTGGTGCTCGATGAAAGACGCCGTGCAGAAGGTGCCCATGGCCACGGACTGGTACCAGCCCACCTTGTTGTTGTCCATGCCGACCTCGCGCAAGCTCTTCATCATGTCCAGCTGGTACTCGTCCGCGCCTTTCTTGCGCTCGCTGCTGGGCGGCGACGGGAAGCTGTTGGTCACCTCCAGCACCTGGTCATTGTCCACGCCGAGCAGCGATCCGGCCACGCCTCCAGGCAGGCTCGTGGCAGTGCTTGATGATCTGCAGCAGCGCCACGCCCTCCAGCTGCACGCTCGTGACGGGCGTCACGTCCTCGAAGATGTCCACGCTCTCGGCCGGTTCCGGGGCGGCTCCCAGCGGCGCGGCGACTGCAGCGGCAGCGGTCTGCGTGCTCCGTGCAGGCGTGGGCGTGTCGACGTTGCCCCAGACCATCGTTGCAGGTGGGGTGCTTCCAGTTCTCTGACGGATCGGTCCCCCTAAGACGACTGGCTGGGGCGTTGAGTGGCGACGTCATTGGCTCAAAAGTTAAGCTAAATAAGTACATTATGTTTTCGTCCAATCCGAGAGTTTGTATGCGGTGATTGGACAGCCAAAAGGCTTTGATTGTATCGGCTTTGGTTGGTGGTGGACGAGGAGCACAACGGTGGCAACGGCAACGCAGAGCGAGACCAGCAAGCAAGGAGAGCCATGCCCAAGTCAAGAGACAACGCACCAAGCCGCTGACGCAGGCCGACAAGAAGGGCAATGCGCTCAAGCAGGGCGTGGTGGAGGCCGTGCGCAATGCCGTGGACTCGTTCGAGTCGGCCTACGTCTTCTCGTTCCAGAACATGCGCACCAACCACTTTAAGGACGTGCGCATGGACTTCAAGGACAGCCGCTTCTTCCTGGGCAAGAACAAGGTCATGAAGCTGGCGCTGGGCCGCTCCAAGGAGGAGGAGTACGCCGAGAACCTCGTGCGTCTCAGCCAGGATCTGAGCGGCAGTACCGGCCTGCTCTTCACCAACAAGCCGCAGCAGGAGGTGCTCGACTACTTCGCCAAGCTCTCGGTCAGCGATCACCCGCGCTCGGGCTTTGTGGCCACCGAGACAGTCACCATCCCGGAGGGTCCGCTGCCGCAGTTCATCGGCAGCATGCTCGAGTCGCTGCGGCAGCTTGGACTGCCCGTGGACCTCAAGAAGGGCGTCGTCGTGCTCAACCAGAACTACACCATCTGCAAGCCTGGACAGACGCTGACCCCGAGCAGGCCAAACTGCTGGTGCACTTTGACCGCAAGATGGCCGAGTTCAAGCTCGTGATGCTGAGTGTCTGGTCCAAGACAAGTACCAGCGGCTGGCCGCTGAAGATGCCGTCACGACCGGCGACGACAGCACCGAGGATGAGGATATGTAAATAGGCGATGCAGTTTGGGGGCTAGACTAGCGACGACGGAGATCAGGTGGTTGCGGTCTTGCTTGGATACATTTTGTTTTCTGCATCTAATAGCATTTTGGATTAGATTGTTTCGTTATCTTGCTGCTTGCAACAAGCCCACCACTATTCTCTACAGCTTGGTCAACTGGTCGTCGCTCTTGCCGTTGCCGTACTTCTCGACGCTGTGCCGCATCTGCAAGATGACTGCCGATGGATCCGCTGCCTTGAACACTGAGCTGCCGGCAACAATCATGTTCGCGCCAGCCTTAGCAGCGGCGTCGATCGTCAAGGGGCCGAGGCCGCCGTCCACTTCAATGTCCTTGGTCGGGTACTTCTCGCGCAGACTTGCCACTTTGGGCATCGTGTCGACCATGAAGCTCTGGCCACCGAAGCCAGGCTCCACCGTCATGACCAGCACCATGTCCACCAGCTCGACGTACGGGAAGGCAGCCTCGGCGCTGGTGCCAGGCTTGATGGCCAGTCCGACCTTCATGCCGGCGTCGCGGATCTGCTTGATGAGCGCCAGCGGGTCTTGCGTGGCCTCCAAGTGAAAGGTGAACTGGTCGCCACCGGCCGCGGCGATATCAGGCACCCACTGCTCTGGCTTGGAGACCATCATGTGGCAGTCGAAGAAGGCCTTGGTGTGCGGGCGCAGCGACTTGATGACGGGCGGGCCCCACGAAATGTTGGGCACGAAGTGGCCGTCCATCACGTCCAGATGCAGGTAGTCGGCGCCAGCCGCCACCACCTTGAGCGACTCGTCCTTAAGACACGAGAGGTCCGACGCCAGCAGCGAAGGGCCGATCTTGCAAGTGCAGCCGTGACACATTCTAGAGACGGAGGAACACAGTGCGAGGCTCGAGCGATGGACGAGAGTGAGGAACGTCAACAAGTGGAGGGGGAAGTTGATCCGTGTTAATTAGACTTCTCGAAATGCGAAATGTACATTCACCTAGAATACATGATCATACGTTTGTCGTCGAGTAGATCGGTGGAGCTGTGAGAAGCCCCGAGTCATTGAGAAACCACGCGTCGTGGCGGACGGTAAAAATCCGAGGATGTGTTACCATGAAGCGGCGAAGACGAGTCGCAGGTGAAAACACCTGCAGACAGCGTTGCAGTTCGGATTGCGTTGACGGAGAGGAAGATCGTAATAGTGCTCGGAAATGGGCACCAAATACAGCATAGACGCGAAAGCTGGTCGTGGAAGCTTCTGGGGGCTGGTGGTCCTCGAATTGGTGTTTGTTGCGTGCTGTCCAAAGCACATAGAGAACAATGGTGCGCATGACCATCCAGAGTGTCGAAAAATGTTCAACCAGGTCCTTTTGGCAGATTGCCCAAACCGGTTCTTGGAGAGTGGTGACCATAGTCCAGGTCACCGGTCCGTCTAGGATCCCTCCCAGTCCTGTGCGATCATCCTCCACAATGAAGATGCTCGTGCGCAGTCAAAGAAAAGGTGTCGATCCGTTTCAATGTCACTACAGCCGGGATATGCACAGGTCAGGTCTGACGAGCTGAGAGTGCGTAGGAAATGAAAACGTGACCGTGTCGGGAGCAATTTCCAGCTGAGTCGAAAATGCAGATCTGAGTAGACCGGCAGGACAACACGCCGGAGCATCTTCAGAGCTGCGACGGTCTCAACTAAATCTGCTTGGCTGAAATCGTCGACTTGGTAGAAAAGTGGATGGTCACGTACAGGCATTTGAGACGGACCCAGTAAAGTTTTCATAGCGTCCTTTTGGAGGTGAGGGAATAGCTCCACCTTCGTACTCCTCCGTACCCCGACTAGCGGTAGGGGCAGTGCTGGTGTACAAGGGCCGTGAAGAGGGCCCGACGGGCCAGTCACCACAGTGTAGATCCGATGTAGATCATAGTACAGATTGTTTAGATGGCGCATCCGGTATCGGATAGGCCATTCAGGCACTGCCAACAGGAACCGAGCCATAAATGTAGGGGCTTCAGGCCATCCTCCATTCATGAAGTCGAGTAAACACCTACATCCGGTCGCTTCAGCGAACTGCGTCCGAAATTGACGTGTCACTCCAGTTTTTCCTAGAAGCGTGAGCGAGGAGTTCGTGTCACGTCCAACAACCAGCAGAGGGTGAGTAGAGTGCCACACGTACGCTCGCAGTAGTGAGTGTTGAAAATGAACCGGATCGACAGAGGTTTCACCCGGCATCCATGAAATAGACGACCACACTTTCCACGTAGACCGCCACCACAACGTAAGCGATGCAACGTTCACGAATGCGGATCGAATCGTGTACGGGCAGCTCAGAAAGTCAAACGGAGCCCCAGAAGAACCACCGGGTACAGTGTGAGCCAG
The DNA here is from genome assembly GCA_011947325.1 of Phytophthora macrochlamydospora. Taxonomy (NCBI): domain Eukaryota; phylum Oomycota; class Peronosporomycetes; order Peronosporales; family Peronosporaceae; genus Phytophthora; species Phytophthora macrochlamydospora. The sequence continues at coordinate 19,322 of JAAVTH010000123.1, forward strand.
CAGTGCCGAAGTAGTCGCCCGCCAGAGCTCCTCGTTGTCCATGTTTACAAGTTGTTGGAACAGGCGCATCCGCTGAACATCAAAAATCCTCTGTATCAATGGAATTTGCAGTCCGCCGTTGTTGAAGGAAACATGGCAAATCGAAGCCTTGGCGAGCTTCACGAATCGACGTGACGAGTCCGCACTTCGCGTCAGGAGGTATCGGTCAACTAGTGACTGTAATCGTTTAATCATAGCTGTCGGCATAGTAAAGTGCGGTGTAAAGTGCCATAAAATCGAGAGAACCATAGTCTGCAGAATGAGTAGTCTGCCCCGATAGGTACGTGCACGAGCACTCCACCGTGCCAGTCTGGAACCAATCCGTGATTCCAACGACGCAAAATTGAGTCGTCGCTCACTCCCTGACCAAAAGGTATACCAAGATACTTGACGCATTCCGAAGAATTGAGCCCGATCTGAGAAGCCTGGGCTGATACGCGCTCATCATGGAAAGTAAATAATTGTGATTTCTCGAGGTTGAGTAGAGCTCCGGAGCCGGCGCAATACGATCGAACAATCTCTACTTGACGAGCCAAGCCCGCGAGAGATTTCGAAAAGAGGGTGGAGTCATCCGCGAAATAGATTCCAGTAGCGGTTAAGTCAACGGATATCGGAATTCCGAGATCCGGTTGGGCTCGGAGGAGGTTGCCGAGAGGCTCGATTGAAAGCACAAATAGCAGAGATGAGAGAGGATCTCCTTGCTTGACTCCACGTGTTGGAAACAACGCTTCTTGTAGAGTCCCGTTTAGCGATAGTGTCGCTTGGACATCCGAATACAAAAGACGAACCCAGCTACAGAACACCTCTCCGAAACCAGCTCGCTCAAGTATTTTAAACAAGTAATTCCAATTGACTCGATCGTAAGCCTTCGCAAAATCCAGAAAGAGAGCGTAACCTTTGCCTCCCCGACGCTGGAGTAAGCTCCGTAGGTCATGGAGAAAGCGTACGTGATGATGCAGGGAGCGCCCTTTGACGAAGCCTTTTTGGTCGGGGTGAATTAGATCCGGGAGGAAGCGCTGAAGTCGGTAAGCCAGCGATTTGGACAGGATTTTTACATCAACTTGCATCAGTGAAATCGGTCGGTAGTTGCCTGGGTCCCTTCTGTCCCCTTTCTTGTAGAGTAATGAGACGCAGGACTTTCGCTGCGACGAAAGGAGGCGACCGTGGTCCAGTTCGCTGGCAAAAACCACCGATAGAACTTCACCAAAGGCTTCAGGATCTAACATATACAGTGCTGGCCCGAGACCGTCCAGACCGGGAGCAGAGAGTTTCTTCAGGTGGTGAATTGTCCTCGCCAATTCCCCGCGGTAATCGGCGCGTCCAAAATAGCAGCTTGGGCGTCGTCCAGGCGCCTTACCACCGAATTCAGGAGTCGATCGGTCATGGTGTTATCAACTCGGGTATCCTCCAACCCATATTTCGGATCGCCAAAGATTGAGCCCCAATGACTTCTGAAAACAGCACTAATGTCGGCGGGATCATTTGACTCCACTCCAGACTCTAGTACTATCGCAGGAATAGCCGTGGAGCGTAGCACCGTATCGGGTGGACGAAAAAAGCTGAGGTTGATGCTTCCATTTCATGTGCATGAAAGTCGAACCCTTGGTCTTGGCGTTGTTCAAGCAAGTGCTGTTGAACTGCTTCCTCTGTCTCCACAGCCTGTATCAGAGCTGCTGCGGATTCATCCGAATTGCTTGCAGCATGGGCGCGATGGCAGTGGGTAAGATCCCGCTGACATGCAGACAGGAGTGAGTTGGCTTGGGTACAATCCTGAGCTTGGGCGAGCTGGAGCTGACCTCGAATTCGCCGTTTCCATCCCTCCCAAACCAGACCCGGATTGGGGACTGAGTGGATGGTGGCGGCAAGTGTTTGAATATCCTGAACAATTTCTCGTTGTACTGCATGATTGTCCAGAGTTTCTGGCCGAAGCCTCCAATATCCGGCAGATGGACGGCGGCGCGCCTCACCGAGAGAGAGACGAACAGCTAGATGATCGCCCGTATGTGGTGCTTGATAGTACTTCGCGGAGTCGAACAGGGTGTCCACCCATGTGTCAGAGATGTAAATGTAATCAAGACGATTAACCCGTGGAAGTGGGCCGGAGAACAGACGTCGATCAGGAAAGCGTAGTCTCCAGGGGTCGATGACTCGGAGAGACGCTAACCAGCTAATCAACTCCCCTCGAGTCGTATCCGACAGTTGAGCAGTACCTCTCGAGTCTAGCACCGGATCGACAGCGACGTTGAAGTCCCCATCACGATATGATGAGAGGAGTCTTCAAAATGAGTGGGCAAACCCGCAAAGAAACCCACCCGGTCCGTTTGGCGGACTGGGGCATACACATTGTGAATGTAGACGGGATGACCATCCACTTCCATTCGTACCAACAGATATCGACCTTCGACGGTAGCCTCAGTAACAACCTTGGCTGTGCCTACCCCAGGTAACTCGGGGTGAAGCAGGATGGCGACCCCGCCGCTACGTGGACCGATTTGGGCTGGATTGCCGCTGTTACGATCGCTCACAAATACTGTGTGGCGAGAGATAGTTGAAACATTAAATAAAAACTTGGAGAAGTGATGTGCGTTCCGGAATTTCGTTTCCTGGAGCGCGATGACATGGAACTGCGAGACAACTCGCTCGGAGAGTTTACGTCCATTCTGCTTGACTCCGTTCGTGTTGACAGAGAGCAGGTCGACGTTGGTCCACGAAAATTCCACTTAAGCGATCGGAAGAGTTAATACGGTAGAACCCCATACTGGCCCCAATGAAGAGAACGCGATCGAAAGTGCACCATTCTCTTCTGGCACCCAGAGCAAAGATTGCTGAAGCGTTTGGAGACGGCGAGTGAATGGAGTCACCCACTGCGAGGACTCAACATACGTGAGTATCCGGGCTCCGAGGTCGCTTCGGAGAACGCCCAGTAACAGGTTTGGATGGAGTAGACGTACTGGGGATGAACCAATCCACGGCGCATCGAATCCACACAGAACATGCAGCCAAATATCGCGTCCAAAAATGTCAGGAGCAACCGCCAGTAGAAGAAGTTCAAAGCAGGCTAGAGCTTCCGACAGCTCGTACAGTTCCAGCTCGTTGATGTCTAACACCCATCGATCTACTTGTTCAAATAGCGTCTCGCGCGATCGCGGGCAGTCCTCTCCGAATATTTTCTTCCATTTCTCCGCAACCGAAGCGCAGGACAACGGCAAGGTGGCGTGGATTGCGCGAGATATTAAATGAACCCGCACAAAGTCATCCATGAGCTGCGATTTAGTCCTCATGAGCCGAAAAAGTTTGCCTGCAAAGTGGACCTTATTCTTGTTCATTTTCCGCACAAGATCATCCGTGGTGATGATCTCTGTTTCTGATCTGGTAGGGTCCAGATTCTTCATCATCGCTGCGAGTTCCAGCTCCCGGAGCGCTGCGGCCTCCTGGATGGCTATATCTTCATCGAGTAGTACGAGTGACTTCGCAATAGAGGAAGGTACATCCGAGCAGACTGCCCGCCGCCTCCTCACCTCCATGAAGTTTGCATATTCATTGGAGCTGCGGACACCATCAGGTACCACAATCTCTGCCGGAGTGACGCGTAGACCCACGTCATCTCCCTCAAAATGCACTGAGTGTTCTCGCAGCTTCAGTGAAACCGTGTCGAGTTCGGACCAGTAGTTTTCCGAGTAGAAAGCACGCGGACGCGCGCATACTTGGGCGGGGATACGCTTTGCCAGTCGCTTTCGTGGGGGCGAGCTAAATGCGGGACTCGATGTCGGATTCTGTGCTGTGCCCGACCTTCCTGAGGATGTCGATGGCGCTGCAGTCCTCGAACTCACTCCAGCATCATCAACTTCCATCGCTGTAGTATCGTTGCTCAGTGGCCCAGTCGTCGTTGAAGCTGACTCGACCGAGCTCTGCCGACCTCTTTTACTACCGCTGACAGGTAAAGGGAAGCCTTGATGGGTTTGTGTTGCAGAATAGACCCCCTGGTCCAAACCGTAACGCGTGGGGCGATGGTTTCGTTGGATGCAAATAGTATTGAACCGAGGAGCTCCTCGAGCTCGCGCGGAATACAAAATTCCTTCCAACACAACTTGATCACAAACTTGGCCGTCCACGACCAACGCCTCGGGACATTTCGGGGTATTGAAATAGTAGCGCACAATGCCCGAGGTGATCGATCCTGACGGAGCCCGGTATGTGAAGTTGAAATATACCGGTTGGCACTGGCTGGCAAGAAACCCATTGAACAGGTCGCTCGCGGTCTGATCGCTACGAATACCGAGCACGTCAATGTAAAACGCGTCTGAGAGAGGGTTTAACGCCTCAAAAGTGAGCGTGCGTCCCAAATACTGACAGCGTTGGCCTGCCAAGCGCTGCTTCGCTGACTCAGAACGTAAGTAGAGCACGAGACTGTCGCGTGGTTGACGGTGCACATGTAAAATGTCGCCCGACTCGATAACCTCACAGACAGTTGTGTTGTCTTTCACTGCAGTCAACCCGAGCACAAGGGCGGGTCTAGACACTCCAAACAGGGAAGACGACACCCGAGCTTTAATGCTGAAAGGTGCATCAGTGATGGCTTCGGGTTGCGCCGCTTTCGCCGCGGCAAGAAACTCTGCTGGATCATGTTGTCCGTCCTCGTACAAGCGACGAACAGCGGCTAGGGCTTCGGGGGTTGGAAGTAGGCCACGTGGACGCTCTCGCGACGTCAACGGCGAAATGGTTGGCTCCGCGCGGCCTGTTACGGCCTCCCGATACGATGGTAAGCGGTCCGCTGGCTGTGTCTGCGGAGGCGTCGCTGACGAGATGGGTGCACGCGTATTGTCGTGCTTGGGGGCTTGTTCCAGATGCTTGCCCGTGGCTGAGGCGCTCGGGTCGCACCTTGCTTCGCCAGTTGAGGCGTCAGCCGGAGCGGAAACCGGTTGATTCATGGTTGGGCGAGGAGAGCGATCGATCTCCACCTCCATGTCGGAGGAGGCCTTCGTTGGGGGAGCAGGTGGCGTCGCAGAGGCAGAACTTGGAGTAGGCATCTCTAGAGAGTTGGGAGAAACTGGCGCTCAATTGGTGGTGAGTACAATACCGCAAATTGAGAAGTGAAACGTCAACAAGTGAGACAGCAGCTTGAGACTGAGCAGATGAGTAATTCACGTCTTGCATATTTGCTAATTTACATTGATGGTCATGCGTTATATGGTGCATTTATATGAAGAGCAAGTTTGTGAAATTACAATTATAGGCGCTTTGCCTAGGGTATATCTGCAAAATGGAAGACCTGTGCATGCACTGATTGGACGAGCGGCCACAACAGCACGGAGGAAGACTCGACTCGGACTGTCGTCGGCGATGGCGTCTCCCCAGCAGATTGCGGACCTGAGCCGCAAGATTTTCCAGCGGCTGCCGCAGCGCAACATCCCGTCGGGCAACAAGGTGATCAGCAAGCAGCTCAAGGGTGACAAGGTGGCCTCGTGGTTCAACAAGCCGCTGCTGCTGCGTCTGGGCGGCGACGACCCCAACTTTGAGATCCTGAACGAGGAGCGACTGGGCAAGCTCGACCAGATGAAGCGGCGGGGCAAGTCCATTCCCAAGAAGGGCGCAGGCAAGCGCTCCAAGAAGTAGAGCAGGTCGGCGAGTCATCCAAGCCAAGGTGGGGGTTGGTAGCACGACGAGAATCTCTCGAGTGTTGTTGCCCCAAGCCAGCCAGTCGACGGATTTTTTTAGAGCATCGTCCTGGGATAGCTATCTAACGGAAAGACAAGTGGTTCACCCGCACAGAGCGACTGCCGCAGAGTTACAGGAATGTTTTCATTTTCAGGTTTGATTGCACTGCCATTTTCTTGACCTCGCTACTATTCCAGAATGCCAATCAACTTCTCTAGCAGGTGAAGGGCGTTACTGCGTCAGGAAGCTAATGAAGGTCACTTGCATGGGCACTCCGACCGAGTTCTTAGCATTTCCAGAATGGTCCATAAAGTGAGGTGGCTATGGATGCATTTAATTTGGAACGGTCTTCTTCACATAAGTACGATTGAACGCGTCCAGTCATCGAAGAGCTCCATTGCCCGAACTTCGCCTACCGAGAGCAGCACTAGACGCACAAGCAGCAACCATGGGAGCCAACGGACAGGCCGTGCAGACGATGAACAAGAAGAAGGTGAACCTCCTCAAGAAGAAGCGCGCCGAGATCCGCAACCAGAAGAAGGTGGTGGCGCTGCAGAAGGGCAAGCGCAGCGTGCTGCGCAAGCACCGGCCGTCCAAGAAGAAGCTGCAGAAGGACGCCAAGCGCCACCGCATCTACGTGGAGAGCGAGAAGGCCAAACTGCTGAAGAGCGGTCTGATCACCCAGGAAGACGTTGACAAGCTGGAGGCAGAGAAGGAGGACCAGACAGACAGCGCTGACGCCCAGAGATGGCCGACGCCATGGACACGGACGAGTAATCTGGCAACCAACCCCTATAGATTAATGCTTGTTTTTTATCTCAACTCTTGGATGCTGTCTGTAGCTGTTTTGCTGTTGTTTTGGGAGGAGAGATGCAGAGTTACAAGGCCTTGACCATCACGATACCCTCGTAGTTTGGGTCTTCCCAAATGTTGACGGTGTCAACGTGCTGGAAGCCAAAGGCGTAGTAGAAGTTGAGAACGGACTCCTGCTCGTGGGACGCAATGAGCATGAGGCTCTTGAAGTTGCGGCGACTCGCCCACTGCTCCACATGCGTCAAAAGTTTCCGGCCGATGCCTAAACGCTGGTAGTCGTGATGAACCGACACACGGCGGACTTCACCCTCGCCATTGGCCTTCATCTCCAGCGCGATCATTGCAACGACACGATCGCTGTTGCCATCACCGTCGGTTGTTGCCACCCAAAAATTTCCTCCAGGCGCAATATAAGTGCCGTGGATGTCTGCGAGGTCCGTGCTGAGACTCTTGCGGATGTAGTCGACCCAACGAATGTCCTTGGACTGATGCATTACACCGTACTCGAAAATCCTAACCACGTGCGGAAAATCCTCGGCACGAAATTGGCGGATGCGGATCTCAGGTGAGACCATGGCTTTGGTGGGACAACTTGGTGCTCGTGATGGCGCGAAATGGAAAATGGTGTTAGGCATTTCGCGCTCATGCAAATGCAACAAGTTCTTGCTAAGTGTTGCCTTCTCATCTCAACAAGTTGATGAGACGGATACAGCCCTTTTTCAATGCGCACGTCACAGATATTGCTGTTAGTCACTCAACGTTATGCAGGTTGGAGAACTTGAGCTCCGAAGAGCTGGACAAGTTGCTGTCGCTCACGAAATTCCGCCGTGACTAGCGCGAGGAAGTATGGATAGTCGAGCTACTGCGCGTCAATTTCCTGAAGTAATTTTCTTTCCACTTTGAGTGTGAAATATTGCGTGAATTGCTCCATGGATACGTAGGCTTCAGCCAGACGAAACCAAACATCATTGACCCCAAGTAGATCTGCGAAAGATGTGGGTTGTGACGGCCAGCCACATCAACCGCTTCCTATCGACAATGACAGACCATGCCCACCGCCTTCAGCTCGACCGCCGCCGCCTTCCAACTCGCTCACTTCCCAATTCGCCTTCTCCTGCGCACTCGACTGCCAAGCAACGCACCGACTCGCAAGTTCCCTGTCTTCGCTTCGTAACGTCAAGATGCACTCCAAACTTCTCGTCGTGCTGGGTCTCTGCATCGCCTCGCTCCTGCAGTCGGCTGACGCCAACCCCAACTCGGTTCCGGGAGGCTCACCTCGCCGCCGCCTTGGTCAGAATGACTATGGCTCGCCGTACAAGCACAACAAGCACGACCACCACCAAAACAAGCACCACCACGACAAGTATCCGTCACACTACCGCCGACGCCTTGAAGAGGTGAAGGACGCCGCCAAGAAGACCGAGTTGTCCGATTACGACTACGAGCACGGTCACGATGACTACGGTCACAAGGAGTTGCGACGACCACAAGGGCTACGGCGGCTACGGTGGCTACGACAACTACGGCTACGGCGGCTATGGTGGCTATGACAACTACGGCTATGGCAAGGACTGTGATGACTACTCGTACGGTGGCTATGGCAAGGACTACTACGGCAAGGACTACTACGGCAAGGACTACTACGGCAAGGACTACTACGGCTATGGCGGCTATGGCGGCTACGGCGGTGGCTATGGTGGCTACTACCCGGACTACTACTCGTCCTACGGCTACGGCTACTACCCGGACTACTCGTACGGCGGCTACGGCTACGGCTACCCTCCGTACTTCGGCTACGAATCTGCGTCGTCGTCGGTGCCGGGTGCTGCCGAAGCAACGCAGTCTGTGACCGAGTCTGCGGAGGTGCCGACTTCGTCTGTGACGGAGAAGACCAGCAAGTCGGCGGCGAAAGAGGCCAAGGCGGACAAGCCTAAGAGCAAGGCCAAGTGAAGTGAGGCTGGTCGAGAGGTGCTGTAAGACGTTAGTTGTGTGAACTAACTGCACTCTGTAGCGTATGGTCCATAGTGATCGAACCAAACAATAAGATCGATGTTGTTCACGATTACCGAAGGTTAGTCTACTTTTCACTTGGTCTTTAGCTTTCCTGCGCGTGCTGCCTGAAGATACGACGCCTGATCGTCGCGCACTTGGTCGACTGGCAAGTTGAAGTTGCCTGTTTTCGGTCGTCGAAGTGTCCACACACAGATGTCTGCGCCAAGATCATCTTGTCTTCCGCAGTTTGCTCTGGTTGCAGCCAGCCAGCCGAGACGATGGAAGGCAGTGTTTTTCCAGGATGCGAGCTGCCGAAGACGGGCAGTTGGTCGCTTGTGCCGGCTGACCCGATGTTGTAGCGCTGGAAAAATGTCGTCGACCGAAATTCGGACTTAGGCGAGTGCGCGAATTGCCGAGTCACTCAAGAAAAAGCAAGACAACGGCAAGCGACAAGACCCGAACACCACACCTCCGTCGACGAAGAAAATGACCGGTCAAGAGCACTCGAGCGCCCACAGCTACAGCCGCCAGGAGCAGGGTATGAAGACGCCCGAGTCCAAGATCCGGTACGTGCAGAGCAACGTCTCGACGCCGTCGCCTCGACGGCGAGAGACCACCTGATTGAAGTAGCTGACCGTCTCTCGCCTGGCAATTGGCCACTTTGCAGACGCCAGCGCCTCGCGGAGCCGCCCAGGATCGAGCGTATGCGGCGGGTGTATTCGCTGCGCGTGGGGCCTGTGCTGTCGCTCGACGATCTGTCGGACGCAGAGGCCGACGAGCTGCAGCAGAGCGCACCGACGTCTGGTTGCGGTCGGCGTGAGCGTTGGGCTCATGGACATTGAAGGGACCCCAGAAAGAGAAGAAGCGATTATTTTATGAAGTGGTGCCATAGCAGCAGTACTCTACTATCCAGGGCAAATACAGTCTGGTGCTTGTCGAGCATGTCTGTCTGGCTGTTGGTTCTCTGTTGGCGCCAGTTTTTCCATGTTTGAACGGATTTGAAAAGTGACTCCCAGGTAAACATACAGAGTGCAAATTCTTGCTGTCTGCACCATTCTGCCTCAGAGGCTGAAGTTACATCAAAGACCGGGTCATGACGAAGGCCTCGTAGATCGGGTTCTCCCAGGACTTCGTCGTTTCTGTATGCTCAAAATTGAAGGAGCGGTAGAAATCGAGGACCGATTCGCGGGCATGCGAGGCATAGATCGCCAGGCGCTTGAAGCGATGCGAAGTTGCCCATTGCACGAGGTTCGTCATGAGTCGCCGACCGATGCCCAAACGATGGTAGTCGTGGTGGACGGACACACGTCGGATTTCGCCTCCTCCGTTGTCTTTCACCTCAAGACCAATATGCCCCACAATTTTTCGCCCCCATCATCGTCGTCTTCGATCGTCGCAACCCAGAAGTTACCCCCAGGAGCAATGTACGTGCCGTGAATATCCGCCAGGTCGGTCTTGAGACTCTTGCGCACGTAGTTGACCCAACGGTAGTTCAATTCTGGGTCGGTCGAGTACAGCATCATACCGTACTCGAAAATCTTGGCGATTTCAGGCAAATCTTCGTCTCGGAACTGGCGGATGCGGATCGTAGGTGAGAGCATGGCTTTCGGTTGGTATGCTGGCAGATATTCGGCTAAACGGAGAATGGTCTACTCGATTACCTGCCAACTGGCCTGTGGATTCGGCCTCCTCATCTCACCAAAACGTTGAGATGAGAATTCCTATGACTACCTGGGAGTCACTTTTCAAATCTGTTCAAACATGGAAAAACTGGCGCCAACAGAGAACCAACAGCCAGACAGACATGCTCGACAAGCACCAGACTGCATTTGCCCTGGATAGTATAGTACTGCTGCTATGGCACCACTTCATAAAATAATCGCTTCTTCTCTTTCTGGGGTCCCTTCAATGTCCATGAGCCCAACGCTCACGCCGACCGCAACCAGACGTCGGTGCGCTCGGGCTGCTGCAGCTCGTCGGCCTCTGCGTCCGACAGATCGTCGAGCGACAGCACAGGCCCCACGCGCAGCGAATACACCCGCCGCATACGCTCGATCCTGGGCGGCTCCGCGAGGCGCTGGCGTCTGCAAAGTGGCCAATTGCCAGGCGAGAGACGGTCAGCTACTTCAACTTGGGCAGTTATCAGGTGGCTCTCTCGCCGTCGAGGCGACGGCGTCGAGACGTTGCTCTGCACGTACCGGATCTTGGACTCGGGCGTCTTCATACCCTGCTCTGGCGGCTGTAGCTGTGGGCGCTCGAGTGCTCGGTTGACCGGTCATTTTCTTCGTCGACGGAGGTGTGGTGTTCGGGTCTTGTCGCTTGCCGTTGTCTTTTTTCTTGAGTGACTCGGCAATTCGCGCACTCGCCTAAGTCCGAAATTCGGTCGACGACATTTTCCAGCGCTACAACATCGGGTCAGCCGGCACAAGCGACCAACTGCCCGTCTTCGGCAGCTCGCATCCTGGAAAAACACTGCCTTCCATCGTCTCGGCTGGCTGGCTGCAACCAGAGCAAACTGCGGAAGACAAGATGATCTTGGCGCAGACATCTGTGTGTGGACACTTCGACGACCGAAAACAGGCAACTTCAACTTGCCAGTCGACCAAGTGCGCGACGATCAGGCGTCGTATCTTCAGGCAGCACGCGCAGGAAAGCTAAAGACCAAGTGAAAAGTAGACTAACCTTCGGTAATCGTGAACAACATCGATCTTATTGTTTGGTTCGATCACTATGGACCATACGCTACAGAGTGCAGTTAGTTCACACAACTAACGTCTTACAGCACCTCTCGACCAGCCTCACTTCACTTGGCCTTGCTCTTAGGCTTGTCCGCCTTGGCCTCTTTCGCCGCCGACTTGCTGGTCTTCTCCGTCACAGACGTCGGCACCTCCGCAGACTCGGTCACAGACTGCGTTGCTTCGGCAGCACCCGGCACCGACGACGACGCAGATTCG
>JAAVTH010000124.1:0-45845 GCA_011947325.1 Phytophthora macrochlamydospora
CGCCGCACAGAGCCGTGTGAGCGGTGTGAGCGGTGCTGGCAGTCGCGTCGGGCGCAGCGCATGGTTGGTGCGTGCGGGCCGTGCATCGCGCGTGGTGGTGCGGCGTGCGTCAGCGCGCTTTGGAGGGCGTGTGGGTGTTGTGGCGTCCACGAAGCGCCGTTGGTTTAGTGGTAAAATATCTCGTTGCCAACGAGATGCCCCGGGTTCGATTCCCGGACGGCGCATTCTCTTTGCCGCTCGCTGGCAGAAGCTCGCTGTTTTGGGCGGTTAGCGCCCACAGCCGTCGGGCTGCTTGTGCTGACGGAGCAGCGCATCGGCCGCACCGAATCCGAGCTGGACGCGGCGTCACACGACGGCGAAAACGACTGGTAAACGACGACGCGCTGTTGGCAATGTCGGTAATGTCGGTAATGTCGGTAATGTCGGTAATGTCGGTAATGTCAATAGTGCCAGTAATGTCAGTAATGTCAGTAGCCGGCAGCCGCACCAGCCGCTCGCACACGACGGAGACCTTCACGTGCCGCCCGGTCCGCCTCCCACAGGCTGCACCGCTCGCGCAGGCCAGCCCATTGAGACATCCCAGCCCGACTCGCCGGCGTCCGTACCGAGCGTCAGCGACCGTCGCCGCACAGAGCCGTGTGAGCGGTGTGAGCGGTGCTGGCAGTCGCGTCGGGCGCCGTGATGTAGCGCATGGTTGGAGCGTGCGGGCCGTGCATCGCGCGTGGTGGTGCGGCGTGCGTCAGCGCGTTTTGGAGGGCGTGTGGGTGTTGTGGCGTCCACGAAGCGCCGTTGGTTTAGTGGTAAAATATCTCGTTGCCAACGAGATGCCCCGGGTTCGATTCCCGGACGGCGCATTCTCTTTGCCGCTCTCGCTGGCAGAAGCTCGCTGTTTTGGGCGGTTAGCGCCCACAGCCGTGTCGGGCTGCTTGTGCTGACGGAGCAGCGCACGTGGCCGCACCGAATCCGAGCTGGACGCGGCGTCACACGACGGCGAAAACGACTGGTAAACGACGACGCGCTGTTGGCAATGTCGGTAATGTCGGTAATGTCGGTAATGTCAATAGTGCCAGTAATGTCAATAATGCCAGTAATGTCAGTAATGTCAGTAGCCGGCAGCCGCACCAGCCGCTCGCACACGACGGAGACCTTCACGTGCCGCCCGGTCCGCCTCCCACAGGCTGCACCGCTCGCGCAGGCCAGCCCATTGAGACATCCCAGCCCGACTCGCCGGCGTCCGTACCGAGCGTCAGCGACCGTCGCCGCACAGAGCCGTGTGAGCGGTGTGAGCGGTGCTGGCAGTCGCGTCGGGCGCCGTGATGTAGCGCATGGTTGGAGCGTGCGGGCCGTGCATCGCGCGTGGTGGTGCGGCGTGCGTCAGCGCGTTTTGGAGGGCGTGTGGGTGTTGTGGCGTCCACGAAGCGCCGTTGGTTTAGTGGTAAAATATCTCGTTGCCAACGAGATGCCCCGGGTTCGATTCCCGGACGGCGCATTCTCTTTGCCGCTCTCGCTGGCAGAAGCTCGCTGTTTTGGGCGGTTAGCGCCCACAGCCGTGTCGGGCTGCTTGTGCTGACGGAGCAGCGCACGTGGCCGCACCGAATCCGAGCTGGACGCGGCGTCACACGACGGCGAAAACGACTGGTAAACGACGACGCGCTGTTGGCAATGTCGGTAATGTCGGTAATGTCGGTAATGTCAATAGTGCCAGTAATGTCAATAATGCCAGTAATGTCAGTAATGTCAGTAGCCGGCAGCCGCACCAGCCGCTCGCACACGACGGAGACCTTCACGTGCCGCCCGGTCCGCCTCCCACAGGCTGCACCGCTCGCGCAGGCCAGCCCATTGAGACATCCCAGCCCGACTCGCCGGCGTCCGTACCGAGCGTCAGCGACCGTCGCCGCACAGAGCCGTGTGAGCGGTGTGAGCGGTGCTGGCAGTCGCGTCGGGCGCCGTGATGTAGCGCATGGTTGGAGCGTGCGGGCCGTGCATCGCGCGTGGTGGTGCGGCGTGCGTCAGCGCGTTTTGGAGGGCGTGTGGGTGTTGTGGCGTCCACGAAGCGCCGTTGGTTTAGTGGTAAAATATCTCGTTGCCAACGAGATGCCCCGGGTTCGATTCCCGGACGGCGCATTCTCTTTGCCGCCTCGCTGGCAGAAGCTCGCTGTTTTGGGCGGTTAGCGCCCACAGCCGTGTCGGGCTGCTTGTGCTGACGGAGCAGCGCACGTGGCCGCACCGAATCCGAGCTGGACGCGGCGTCACACGACGGCGAAAACGACTGGTAAACGACGACGCGCTGTTGGCAATGTCGGTAATGTCGGTAATGTCGGTAATGTCAATAGTGCCAGTAATGTCAATAATGCCAGTAATGTCAGTAATGTCAGTAGCCGGCAGCCGCACCAGCCGCTCGCACACGACGGAGACCTTCACGTGCCGCCCGGTCCGCCTCCCACAGGCTGCACCGCTCGCGCAGGCCAGCCCATTGAGACATCCCAGCCCGACTCGCCGGCGTCCGTACCGAGCGTCAGCGACCGTCGCCGCACAGAGCCGTGTGAGCGGTGTGAGCGGTGCTGGCAGTCGCGTCGGGCGCCGTGATGTAGCGCATGGTTGGAGCGTGCGGGCCGTGCATCGCGCGTGGTGGTGCGGCGTGCGTCAGCGCGTTTTGGAGGGCGTGTGGGTGTTGTGGCGTCCACGAAGCGCCGTTGGTTTAGTGGTAAAATATCTCGTTGCCAACGAGATGCCCCGGGTTCGATTCCCGGACGGCGCATTCTCTTTGCCGCTCTCGCTGGCAGAAGCTCGCTGTTTTGGGCGGTTAGCGCCCACAGCCGTGTCGGGCTGCTTGTGCTGACGGAGCAGCGCACGTGGCCGCACCGAATCCGAGCTGGACGCGGCGTCACACGACGGCGAAAACGACTGGTAAACGACGACGCGCTGTTGGCAATGTCGGTAATGTCGGTAATGTCGGTAATGTCAATAGTGCCAGTAATGTCAATAATGCCAGTAATGTCAGTAATGTCAGTAGCCGGCAGCCGCACCAGCCGCTCGCACACGACGGAGACCTTCACGTGCCGCCCGGTCCGCCTCCCACAGGCTGCACCGCTCGCGCAGGCCAGCCCATTGAGACATCCCAGCCCGACTCGCCGGCGTCCGTACCGAGCGTCAGCGACCGTCGCCGCACAGAGCCGTGTGAGCGGTGTGAGCGGTGCTGGCAGTCGCGTCGGGCGCCGTGATGTAGCGCATGGTTGAGCGTGCGGGCCGTGCATCGCGCGTGGTGGTGCGGCGTGCGTCAGCGCGTTTTGGAGGGCGTGTGGGTGTTGTGGCGTCCACGAAGCGCCGTTGGTTTAGTGGTAAAATATCTCGTTGCCAACGAGATGCCCCGGGTTCGATTCCCGGACGGCGCATTCTCTTTGCCGCTCTCGCTGGCAGAAGCTCGCTGTTTTGGGCGGTTAGCGCCCACAGCCGTGTCGGGCTGCTTGTGCTGACGGAGCAGCGCACGTGGCCGCACCGAATCCGAGCTGGACGCGGCGTCACACGACGGCGAAAACGACTGGTAAACGACGACGCGCTGTTGGCAATGTCGGTAATGTCGGTAATGTCGGTAATGTCAATAGTGCCAGTAATGTCAGTAATGTCAGTAGCCGGCAGCCGCACCAGCCGCTCGCACACGACGGAGACCTTCACGTGCCGCCCGGTCCGCCTCCCACAGGCTGCACCGCTCGCGCAGGCCAGCCCATTGAGACATCCCAGCCCGACTCGCCGGCGTCCGTACCGAGCGTCAGCGACCGTCGCCGCACAGAGCCGTGTGAGCGGTGTGAGCGGTGCTGGCAGTCGCGTCGGGCGCCGTGATGTAGCGCATGGTTGGAGCGTGCGGGCCGTGCATCGCGCGTGGTGGTGCGGCGTGCGTCAGCGCGTTTTGGAGGGCGTGTGGGTGTTGTGGCGTCCACGAAGCGCCGTTGGTTTAGTGGTAAAATATCTCGTTGCCAACGAGATGCCCCGGGTTCGATTCCCGGACGGCGCATTCTCTTTTGCCGCTCTCGCTGGCAGAAGCTCGCTGTTTTGGGCGGTTAGCGCCCACAGCCGTGTCGGGCTGCTTGTGCTGACGGAGCAGCGCACGTGGCCGCACCGAATCCGAGCTGGACGCGGCGTCACACGACGGCGAAAACGACTGGTAAACGACGACGCGCTGTTGGCAATGTCGGTAATGTCGGTAATGTCGGTAATGTCAATAGTGCCAGTAATGTCAGTAATGTCAGTAGCCGGCAGCCGCACCAGCCGCTCGCACACGACGGAGACCTTCACGTGCCGCCCGGTCCGCCTCCCACAGGCTGCACCGCTCGCGCAGGCCAGCCCATTGAGACATCCCAGCCCGACTCGCCGGCGTCCGTACCGACCGTCAGCGACCGTCACCGCACAGAGCCGCGTGAGCGGTGCTGGCAGTCGCGTCGGGCGCCGTGATGTAGCGCATGGTTGGAGCGTGCGGGCCGTGCATCGCGCGTGGTGGTGCGGCGTGCGTCAGCGCGTTTTGGAGAGCGTGTGGGTGTTGTGGCGTCCACGAAGCGCCGTTGGTTTAGTGGTAAAATATCTCGTTGCCAACGAGATGCCCCGGGTTCGATTCCCGGACGGCGCATTCTCTTTGCCGCTCTCGCTGGCAGAAGCTCGCTGTTTTGGGCGGTTAGCGCCCACAGCCGTGTCGGGCTGCTTGTGCTGACGGAGCAGCGCACGTGGCCGCACCGAATCCGAGCTGGACGCGGCGTCACACGACGGCGAAAACGACTGGTAAACGACGACGCGCTGTTGGCAATGTCGGTAATGTCGGTAATGTCGGTAATGTCGGTAATGTCGGTAATGTCAATAGTGCCAGTAATGTCAGTAATGTCAGTAGCCGGCAGCCGCACCAGCCGCTCGCACACGACGGAGACCTTCACGTGCCGCCCGGTCCGCCTCCCACAGGCTGCACCGCTCGCGCAGGCCAGCCCATTGAGACATCCCAGCCCGACTCGCCGGCGTCCGTACCGAGCGTCAGCGACCGTCGCCGCACAGAGCCGTGTGAGCGGTGTGAGCGGTGCTGGCAGTCGCGTCGGGCGCCGTGATGTAGCGCATGGTTGGAGCGTGCGGGCCGTGCATCGCGCGTGGTGGTGCGGCGTGCGTCAGCGCGTTTTGGAGGGCGTGTGGGTGTTGTGGCGTCCACGAAGCGCCGTTGGTTTAGTGGTAAAATATCTCGTTGCCAACGAGATGCCCCGGGTTCGATTCCCGGACGGCGCATTCTCTTTGCCGCTCTCGCTGGCAGAAGCTCGCTGTTTTGGGCGGTTAGCGCCCACAGCCGTGTCGGGCTGCTTGTGCTGACGGAGCAGCGCACGTGGCCGCACCGAATCCGAGCTGGACGCGGCGTCACACGACGGCGAAAACGACTGGTAAACGACGACGTGTTATACGCAAAGGAATCTCGCGAGGGCGGCCCAATTATGGTAGATTGTTGGGGGATTTTTGCAGGGAGCGGAGAGTTTGAGAATGACGAAGTCCACCAAGAAACACCTTCCAGTTTGAGACGCGTGTCAAGTGCTGTGAGCCACGCAATTATGGATCTATTTTGCTTTAAACACAAATGCATCACTCACATCTCTTGATGCAGTATTGGACATACCTTCATGCAAATTCATGCGTTGTCGACGGTAATACTGAAGTACAATTTTGATAAGGTAATTTAAAATATATTACCTCGATCATCTGTGGAATCAGATTTCTGAGAATCTGGGAAACTTCGTGAAAGTGAAAATGCAGGCGGTGAAGACAGTCGCTAGCGATGATGCCGCTCGCCTACGCAGGTTCCTGGATGCAGGGCGGGGCAAGACGCTGGTGCTGACAGGCGCGGGTATCTCGACGGACTCTGGGATTCCCGACTACCGCGGCCCCAACGGCGTCTACAACCGCAACAAAGACTTCCGCCCCATCCAGTTCCAGGAAGTAGGCGCCTCATTGCTACTTCTCTTTCGGGCACGAACGTATCATAACTGACTCTCCTTTTGGATGTCCACCACAGTTCATTGGAGCCCACACCTACCGCCAGCGCTACTGGGCGCGCAGCTTCCTCGGGTGGCCCCAAATCCTGAAGACGCAGCCCAATGGCTCACACTATGCGCTCACAGCGTTGCAGCGCGCTGGTGCAGTGTCTGGTATCGTCACGCAAAACGTGGACCGCCTGCACGCCAAGAGCGGGTCTCACAGTGTAGTGGAGATGCACGGCACGCTGCATGAAGTGGAGTGCCAAGGCTGCGGCCACGTGACGTCTCGCCAGGACTATCAAGACGCGCTGCGGGAGTTGAACTCCAAAATTGCAGAGTGGTCGGAAGCTCACCCGGAGAAGAGGGCAGGCGATGTGGCGTCGAGCGACAAGGTGAATCCTGACGGCGACTTTGACATCACGTGGAACTACGACGACTTTGTGTACCCTGCTTGCAGCGAGTGTGGAGGAATCATGAAACCCAGGTACTGTGTGTTTATTATTTTAAAAGAACAAAGTGGCAGCTCACGCTTCGTTGGCGATTTTGACAGGGTGGTATTTTTCGGAGAAAACATGCCTGCAGCTACGCGAACGGAAGCACTAAACCGAGTGGCTAAAGCAGACGCGCTGCTGGTTATTGGATCCTCGCTGAAAGTGTTCTCGGCAATGCGACTCATCAACCACGCACACGCGCGCAAGATCCCGACTGCGATTCTGAACCTGGGACCCACACGCGCCGACGAAATGTGCGACTTGCGCGTCGACAAGCCTTGCACGAGTTTGCTCACAGAAGTGGCGAACTTGTACCAATAGAGATGTAGAAGTGCACGCTAGAGGTCATTATTCTTTGCGCGCGTTGTGCGTACAAACTCCAAGACGAGAAGCACGACAAGTACGAACTACTTTCAGCCATGGAATAGCTTACACATGCAACACGCAGCATTCTGTCGCTGACCTTCTTATTTAAACCTCC
Source organism: Phytophthora macrochlamydospora (assembly GCA_011947325.1). NCBI lineage: Eukaryota > Oomycota > Peronosporomycetes > Peronosporales > Peronosporaceae > Phytophthora > Phytophthora macrochlamydospora. The sequence goes on from JAAVTH010000124.1 coordinate 6,963, forward strand.
TCGCGTCGCCAGGGTATAAAGAGTTTATTAGCTCCACACAGTACGGGTGGGCAGCGCACTCGAGGAGCCTCCGACAGGGAGGTGGGGCTTCGCAGTATTGTCGGTGCTCACAGAGTTCAGCGACGCAACCCGCTGGGCCAACCAACTGGGTCCGTTTGCCTTGGGCTCCTTCTCTTCCACTTTCTCCGCCTCAGCAGCTTCAGGCTCGATCTTCACTGGAGTGACTTCAGCTTCAGCTGGGGTCTCCACAGGTTCAGGCTCAGCCTCAGCAGTCTTGCTCTGCGTCTTGGGTGAGGACTTGTCGCTATCCGCTTTGCTAGCAGCAGCATCGTAGCCGAAAGTCACGGAAGCAGAGCGGTCAAACCCAAGGCGCTCCATAACGGATTGACTGCCATGGGCTAGCACAGGGACGGCTGTGGCTGCCTCGCGAAGTTGGGCCTCGGAGAATTGACGCGGGTTCACCGTCGACTCCTTCACGCCGAGACGAGGGCCATCGTACTCCGGATGGTTTTTCTGGAGCGTGCGGCCAAGAGCGTGGATGCACTGCACCACCTGCCCAAGATTCTTCTGCTCGTACAGGTCGACCGTCTCGAACAAGTCAAATTCGGCCACACCTAGCGTCCGACACGCGCGCAGAAAGCTCGACACGTTCTCCATCTGCTTGAAAGGCATCGTAGAGTTCTGCACCCGCGGAATAAGGCCCGGCTTGATCTTGTTCAACAGCGTGCACAGCATCACGCCGTCCTTGAGGCTGTCGCCAAAGCTGGCCAGGAACTTTTCGCCCAGTACGGCTTCAATCCATTTCTGTGCCTCTTCTTCCGCCGTCGGACCGACATTATCCTTGGCGCTGTTCAGGCCAGGGATCGACGATGACAGCTTCTTCTCAGCTACTGTCGTCTCGCTCAGGTCTTCCGCGAGTTCCTTCACCGTCGCAGCGACCTCTTCCTTGGACGGTTCGGTCGCTCCACTTGGGGACAGCTCGCCTTCGGGCTGACGAGAGTCGAACGTCGTCAGCTGGTCCGCCTTTCGGAACCTCGACAGCTGCTCAATCTTCTCCGCAGACGGAGGTGGCGGCGGAGGCGGCGCGCGGTACGCACTCTGCGCCGCATCGGCGCCCAGCATCACTCGGTTGCTGTGGGACGTGGTCTGTCTCTTCATGGTGCGGAAGCTGCCCAGCGTCTGCAGCGCCGGAGCGTTCCTGGCGTCCGCTAGCTGGTCGGGCGTGAACGCGCGCTGGTTCTTGCTGGACTCCTTGACGCCCAGCGTGGGGCCCTTGAACTCGGGGTAGTTGCGCTGCACGGCGCGTCCCAACGCGAAGATGCAGCGCACGACGTTGCCCAGGTCCTTGAGCTCGAAGAGGTCCACAGTCTCAAACAGGTCGAACTCGTTGACGCCCATGACGCGGCAGGCCTTGAGAAAGGCCGACACGTTCTCCATGAGCTTGAAGGGCATCTTGGACTTGGTCTCCACGCGCTTGATGATGCCCGCGTGGATCGTGTTGGCCACCGTGCAGAGGATTACGCCGTCCCGCAGGCCCTCGCCAAAGTCGTCGCCGATCTCCATGCCCGAGATGCTCTCGAGCCACGTGCGCGCCTCGTCCTCCATGTCGTAGTCGTAGCGCTCGGCGGCCTTGCGCGCCAGCTCCGCGTCCAGCCCGTAGCCGCCGCCGCGGACCTGCACTGGCGCTCGGGAAGACATCGGTGGCTTGGTCTGGCTTGACACCTGGAGTTTGAATCGGAGAATGACAGCGAAGACGGCAGCGGAGACCAAGACCAGCTGGAAGTTCTGAACTGGCAAATGCACGGAAAGGACACGAAAAGGCTGCGCTGCAATTTGACCACATAGCGATCATCTCTGGAAGAATTTTTTGGGGTCAAGTTTGGGTCAGGTCAAGTTCGGGTCAAGTTCAAAATTTAGTTTTTTTCTGAAACTTGATCCTAAAATTTGACCCAACTCGTGACTTGACCAACCTCTATTCTGTGATATTGAATAAATTCTCATACTTTATTCATGAAACTTTCACTTTTAGAGGAGGTTGTTTGCCGCACCAGTCGAGCAGTGATTATTCACTTCAACTTTAACTTTTGATTGAATTGGCTCGATTAACGCCAAAGCAAAACCGATAGGAAATACCATAAGTAAGTCAACCATTCGAAAAAATTTCGAAGATATTGGTGCACTGAGTGTGTGTCAACGTTTCTAAACGCATGGTTCGGGTTCAAATCCCGTCGTGTCCTACTCTTCACGTAAGGTTCGTCGCTCATCCGTCCGCCGATGTCCGTTCCGTTCACCCATATGGTAGTATGCATTGTATTCTGGGCTAACCTACCCAGTTGTCAGTGGTGACAGGGCAAAGGTCAGGTACATGAGAACGATGTGGCAATAGAGGGACACGGGAGTAAGTTTTTGACGTTGGTAATTGTACATGATATTTATGTACTTTCTTGTATCGGATACATTCCAGGTCCTCCCAAACAGGGTACAAGCAGCGAAATTATAGTGCTACAAATACTAAATAAATTAAAATGTTGAACAGCTCACTTATGCACTAATCAACTAAGTTTCAGTTTGATTTTTTTATTATTAGATCTCAGACACTCAAAAGCCCCGGCATAAAACTAAGACCTAACTATTGCCAATGAATGAAAATGGTGCATACAAACCGTCTAATACGCAGGCGATTGCGATTCGTCCGACGAGGCAAATGACTCAGTGGCCACCACGGACGAATTATCGGAGTCGGAAAATCTTCCTGGTGCTGACTGTGAGTCTTCGTGGGCGGGTGCTCGAACAATTCGGTTGGAAATATCGCCCAACAGCTGTGCATTCTGCCGACTCTGCTCTTCGATTACTCCGATAAATTGAGTGACGTCTGGATGAGGCACTGCAAAAGCCTCATTTAGTGCCCGATTATAGCGCTCTAGAGGATTGTTGGTCCGATTCACGATGTCCTCTCGCAAGCCGTAGATATTCCACGTGAAGTTCTTCACAGTCGTCCTTGATCAAAATTTTCACCTCGCGTTGCCCTCTGTTCATAATCTCACTGCGACGAATTACTGTTAATTTGTCGAGACAACCTTCGGCCATAGCAACAGCAACTTCTTGGGGTGGTATCCTCAACTTTAGTAACTTTCGACGAAGAGCTTGCTTAAAGTGAAACAGGCAACTAATAATTCGAGCCTCTGGAAACTGGTTCTTGGCGGCTTTTATCATGGCATACTCGAAGTCACATACGACGTGCGTCGGTCTAAGCTTTCGATCGCAAGCCATGAACACAAAGTGTAGCAAATGTTCGTAAACTTGAGCCGTCTTGCCGGTAGTCAACACGTAAAACACCGGTAGATAGACATCTGAAATGGCGTCGTGAGTCATTAAAATGACGAGTTGGTAAAACTTAGTCGGCACACACTTGTACGTTGCGTCCATGAATAGAGAGCTTTGCCGCTGCTTCATACGATCGACCAAGTGGGGTGTCCCCAGCCAATAACGCGGTGCAACACTTCGTCTTCGTAGTACGTGAAGTGAAATTAGAAAAACTTGAGATCCGGGCTTTTTTAACGTTGCGCAAAGGTTCACTTTCAATGCGACCATAAATTTCTCGGCCGAAGTGTTTCGCTCTTGTTCGATATAGCCGGCCTAAAACTTGCATTTTAGTCGCCCCACGGACAATCTGCGTGTCATCGCCATAAAACCGATCACGGACAGTCAACCATACTTGTTTTGGTGGCATGGTCACGTTACGAAGTGCCAGCGTATCCGTGAAATCCAGCATCTGCTCTTTGCAGTCGACGGTCACCGGTCGAGGTCCTTGCTCAACAGGCTGATTACGATCAGGATTGCATGCTGGTTTGTGAACTCCTTCCACCCATGCAGCGTTTGGAGTTATCGCTAGTTTTGCCCGACAGCCGGTACGTCTGCGCACGCTGCAGCGATGGCGCTCCGATAAACCGCTCCCCCAGTAATACGAGTAGCCATATCCGCGGTAGTAAACCGACTTCGTCTTGTCGTTGCGCACAACTTCGTCGGGAACGCCATGTTGACTTGTGCCTGGAACAGGGTTGTCATCATCACCAGCACCGTCTCCTGGTACTTGGATATTATCAGTGTCCCCTGGCTCATTGTCGCCTGGCTCATCGTCACCTGGCTCACCATTAATGCCTGTGGTTGTTGCAGTTGGACCACGATACGGAGACCCTTCGTAGTCGAACGAAGCAGACTTGTAACTACTCGAATCGGACTGAGCGTCTTCTTCTGCTTGATAGCCGTCGGATTCGGATTGGTCGGACATGGAATCGTCGGGCGACATCGACATTGCAACGCGGTAGGTGCACCAGTCGCTCGCTTGGACCGAAGAGCAGCGCAATACGAAGACCGAGTCTGTGGTTTGGGGGAAATTGACTCTGTGGCGTGGGCCATTGAATTAAAGTCGACACATGATTGGCTGACGTTAAATCTGTTACCCAATCAGCGGATGCCAACGCACGGCAGCCTTGATGCGTGCCGTTGTACCTATTTATGTATTTAGTGTGGCTATAAACGAAATTTACATAAATCTCTGTGATAATTGATAGGGGTTGACCCAAACTTGACCCAAATAAAACTTGACCAGAACTTGACCCAAAAAAGGCATCTTGACCCGACTTGACCCCCAAAAATGGACTTGACCCGAACTTGACCTGACCCAAACTTGACCCCAAAAAAGGTTACCATCATCTCTACCTTGGCTGGTTCCGGTGCAACTCGGCCACATGACAGGCGGGATGGTAAACTTGTGGCGAATCAATTGGAGTTAGTTTGCAGCTTCAGCACGCGACGTTCGAATAAGATAAAGTGGCCGACAGACGGTATCTCTACGCGGCGTCTTGGTTGGAAGCGTGCGGCGACGAGTCCCAGGCCTGCGCGAGCCGCTTGTTCGAAAGCAGCGGCTCCTTCTCCGCCTTCGAGCCTTTGAGCCCTCCATCGACACGCTGCGAGACCCCCACGGGTGTGGAGGGCCCGCTCACGATGGTGGCAGAGTATTGAGCAGTCTGGACGCCAGCAGCGTTGGCGTTCGACATCTTGACTGCGCGCTGGTACAGCTTGGTCTTGAACCCGTACTCCTGGCGCAGCATGTCGAGCTGCACCTTGGCCGGGACGCTGCGGCAGATCTTCCAGAACGACCAGATCAACAGCAGCGACAGGTGCTCGCTCACGAGAATCATCACCATGCGCGTTGTGAGCGAAAAGCAGGCAAAGTCCGGGCCGAAGCGGAAGTGGGAGAAGTCGTCGCCCATAGCGTCCGAGATCTGCTTGGAGCAGGACGGCGAGAAGAACTCCATAGCACCCGTTGAGATGAAGATGAGCCCAATGTTGACGATCACGCCCGTGAGCGCGATGAAGTGCAGCATGTTGTACCATTCCCCGATGCCGCCGGCCTTGTGCGGGAACGGACGGCGATTCGTGCGGCACAAGCGGAATCCGTCGCCGCGCGTCTTGAGAGCGTTCACGATCATGCAAGCCGCCGGCATGAGTGGCCACAGCATCGAGAACATGACCACGAATCCGAACTGCACCGTCATGTGGTGGTAGTCGTTGTACGGGTCGTAGTTCTCCTGCTCGCTTTCGAACAGGATCGCGCGCGCCTTGGCGTTCAGCATTTCCATCTCGCGCTCGCTATTCTCTAGATATCGTGCCGACGACCGATTCAGCAGCTGAGCGAGTTTTTCACTGTCATCTTGCTCGTTTGCCCGGCCACGCCCGTTGTTGGTTTCTCCGTCACGGTAGGCCATATCTGCGAGCAGGCGGCGCTCTCCTCGGGCCTTCACCATATCCATAACTTTCTTGTCCGTGCCACGCAGCCGCTGCTCGTAGTGTTTGCGGTGGATCCACGGAACAACGACTGCAATGACCAAGTTGAGCAGCTGGGTGATAATAATCGGCGTGAGGAAAAGCGTCTCCAAATCAAGATGGTTGATGTCAAAGGTTACCCAGCCACGACACGGAATGCAGCGTGTTTCACGAAGCCCGAGTTCGTTCCAGGCTGGAGGACAGGAATCGCAATAGGATCCCGAACGATCCATATACGGCCCGAAGCAACAATTCGCCGGGTCCTTCCAGATCAACGTATTCAGGAAATTGGTGATCGTATCGCCAGCGCCGGGAATCACGTACACAAAGGCCAGCAAGAAGAACCACGTGTAGTAGTTGAGGAAATCCATCAGGAACAGCTTGCGAACAATCGACTTCTCATACTGCTCGATAGTCTTCCAGTTTTCCCAGTCCGTGAACCAACGCGCAGCACGCGTCACAATCACTTCCCACTGGATAATGTCCACGAACAATCCATACATAATACCACCACCGAGAATGTAAAACCACTGCGCCGAGAAGAGTCCTCTGTCCGGGTAGCGGACTTTGAGCACCTCAAACGCAGTGATCCAGATCGCAATAATGAACATCATGATGGTGATTTGCACTAGCATGAAGAGCACAACGGCCAGGTATTTGGGATATCGCTTCCAACTGGCGTAGTGCTGATCAGGTAACCCCGTAACCGGGTTCAGGAAGGCATCGCCACGGAACTTCGGATTGCGGTACAGGATCGCATTAGTCTCCAAGTTGTTCGCCCACATGGCATTGAGCTCGTTGTTGCGGCGCGACCAGAACTTCAGGAACCAGTAGCTCCAAATCACGGAAATGAGCACGGCCCAAACCACGAGCACGCGCATGTACATGGGCGTACCCATGACACCGCGCAGACATGCCAGCAATACTCCGAGCAGCGCTATTGGCACCAGCGCCTTGTTGTAAAAGTCCATGAACGCGAAATAGTACCCCACTTTCTCTCCAAAGTGGGCTCTCACTTTGCGCAAGAAGTTCTCCGAGAGGAACTCCAGCTTCTGCGTTCCGATAAAAGTGTTCAGCAGGTATCGGTTGGTGGCGGGGTCATGCACGGGGAAGATCGAGCGCACATTCGGGTGGTCTTCCGTGATTTTAGCCGTCTCTCGAATAATGTGGTCGATCACCTGGATGCGCTCGGCCGGCGTCACAATGGGACTGCTCTGCACGACCGCGTCCACCTCCCGAGAGTTGCCGTTGCGCAGCCACGTCTGGAAGCGCAGTCTGCGGCCGTAGATGGCCAGCGCCTCGTCGTTCCCGCGGATCAGCAGCACAAAGTACTTGCTGGCCTTCTTGCCATCGGCCTCTACGCGGCTAAAGTCTCCTTCCAGCACGTCCACGTCTAGCCCGCTGGCCACCAGCTTCTCGATCATTTTGCCTTCCACGCCGGCGCTAATGTCCACGGCCACATCGACGTCCGACGACGTGTGCTGCTTCTGCTTGTTGGAGCGTCTCGTCACGATGGCAAAGTCGTAGGTGGCTCCTTCCAGTTCCGCCCCTTTCAGATACCGGTACGTTCCGGGACGCACCGCTGGCTGTCCCGGCTGCGGAGACACTGGCGACTCGAAGGTCCATTGGTCCTGCAGCGCCAGACTCACCGCTCCCGCTGAGAGGTGGCGATCGCTGCGGCCGTGGGGACGATTGATATTGCCATCGCCGTGAATCAGCACGGACGTCACTTCAGGCGTGTTGTCGTCCTCCATGTGCGCGAGAGCGATCGAACTCAGTCTGGCGAATTTGCTTCTGATTCAAGGGACTAACACTTTTGAGGAGGTAGTCACTTTTGAGGTGTGCTAGAAACGAGGTCGAAATTCTTCGAGTTTTCTTACGCCCCTTCAGTCCGATACCTTCAGGAACGAGGACGTTGGGGCAACAGAAGCATGGAGGTGGCGACGGCGGTGCGGCGTCCTACAGCAAGGAGTAAAGCCCTGGACGACCCACCCACCACAACGACTTACAGTCCTGTAGGTCTCTAGATACGCCAGGGCCTTTGAGCAGATCTACGTACTCACTCACACAGAGCTGCTTGCGTCCTTTGTCTGCAGACAGCCGAGAGCGACTCGGACAGCGAGTACGAGATCCTGTACCCTGGCGACGAGGCCACTCAAGGCATCTTGAACGACAGCGAGTTCTACGGCAAGTTCATGCCCTCTACAGACGCGCTGTCCGAGTCCATCCTGCGCTTCTGCGGCAGTTTCCCCGTGCGGATGGCGCCGGTCATCGCGGCCTCGTTGGTGCTGCGCTTCACGGACGTGCGCTTCAACTGGACCACCAAGACGCTGCAGTCTTTCTTGGAGATGGTCTGCTGGACCAGCGTCACATACGCGACCTACTCGCTCTATGGCGACGCACTGTTGGCCTTCGAAGTCGGCACGTTCGTCGGCGCCATGATGTCGGTGTGCGACGAGATCGTGCTGCAGTTTGTACGCGGGCTGGCACGGGTCATCCGCAACCAGCCAGGGGTGCTGACTTGCTACAACGTCTTGGCTTTGACGTGCCCAAGAACGGCAAGGCGCCGACCGACGGCCAGGAGATCACGTTGATCAAGAACTTGCTCTTCGGCTACCTCGGCGTCGTGGCAGTGCGCTCGTTCTGGGAGAACTTCCACGACGTCAAGTTCTTTGCACTGCTGACAGCGTGCACCGGAGTGGCCTTTGTGGTCACAGCCGAGTTTTGCTGTCTCTGGCTGCCGACACGACAAGTAGGCTTGACGCTTCAGTCGCGGTTCACTGAGGTGTCACGGAATTGGCAGGAGCACCCGATCCGCTCGCTGGTTGAGATCCTGAGCTGGATCTTGTGCACGAGCTACTTCTACTACAGCTCGGAGGACTTCTGGTGGGCGTTCCGCGTAGGCACGTTGGTCGCCGTGGGCGTGTCTCTCAGCTCGGGACTTGATCGGCTTCCGGACATTGAGCGCTCCGAGGACGAGAAGATCGAGTACGGCTTCTGGGAGGAGCGAGCGCTGGACGACCCGTTCATGGCGGTGGCGAGTCGCTTGGTGAAGGTGCAGCACGCGCTGGAAGCGTTCGGCCGCGCTCTGGAAGAGGAGGCCATGAACATGTACGAAAACTTTGGCGAGTAAATGAAACTCGCCCTCCCTGTTGATGACAGTGGGGGACTGCGCGAAGAAGCCTCCGCTGGGGCTCGAGAATCTCAATACACATGCGGACTGTACGATTGCTGCTGCTGGTGCTTTGGCTTTGCCATGTCTGTGCGTCCGCGAGCAGCTCGATACTAACCACACTGCACATGTATTAGTGACTGTGATCCGGCGCATTGGGCTAGTCAACAACTGCAACTGCAACGCGAGTTGCCGTGACGTCAGCTGAATGCTAACCATGCCGCTCTGTCGTCGACAAGGCCTGCATGCGATCGGTCAAAGGCCATGCGATGGCGAGCATCTTGAGCAGTAACTGCACTGTTTATTTCGTCCGGTGCATTGCAGCGGGCAAGGACACTTGCCTTGCTTCAAAGTGTGTCGCAGCACCAATGCTCGCGGCGCGCTTGCCCTCGAGCACCAGTATCCAATTTCCCCGCTCTTGACCAAGTCACAACTCTCTCGCTGCAAGATGGCCCCCAACATGGACGTGTCTGCCCCCACGACGGCCCCGCTGGCCCACGTACAGAACAGCCACATCACCGAGATGCACTCGGACGTGCTGTTCCACATCGGCCTCACGTGCTCCACCGAGGAGCGCCAGCAGGTCATCGACACGTTCGGCGACGTCAAGTTCTTCGTCACGGGCGGCAGCGCCGAGCGCATGACGCACTTTGCGGAGGCCATCGCCAAGGAGCTCAACATCACCACTCCCTACGGCTACAAACTGTCCCCGATCGGCAGCACGTCTCGCTACACGCTGTTCAAGGTGGGCCCCGTGCTCGTGGCCAACCACGGCATCGGCATGCCGTCCGTCTCGATCCTGCTGCACGAGGTCACCAAGCTGCTGGACTACGCCAACGCCGGCCGTGTCATCTACATCCGCATGGGCACGAGCGGCGGCATCGGCGTCGAGCCGGGCACCGTCGTCATCACGTCCGAAGGCGTCAACAACAAGATGGAGTCGGTGGACGAAGTCGCCGTGCTGGGCTCCACGGTGCGTCGTCCTGCCATCTGCGCGCCCGAGGTGCGCGAGGAGATCATCACCGCGGCCAAGGAGGTGGGTCTGCCCTACGCCGTGGGCAAGACGCTCAGCTGCAACGACTTTTACGAAGGCCAGGGCCGCCTGGACGGCGCCATCTGCGAGTACTCGCTCGAGGACAAGATGGCCTTCCTGCAAAAGTGCGCGGACGCGGGCGTGCGCAACATCGAGATGGAGGCGCGCGGCATGGCCGGCTTCTGCCACAAGCTCAACATCCCGCTCGCGGTGGTGTGTGTGACGCTGCTGAACCGCCTGAACGGCGACCAAGTGCTGTCGAGCCACGAAACGCTGCAGGGCTTCGAGAAGCGCCCCGCGGCCGTGCTGCTGCACTACATCAAGTCCAAGCTGCAAAGCTCGGCGTAGACGATCGATCCTACAAAATATAAAATATAGCGCCCAACGCATCCAAACGAGTGCTAGTTGTCGGCTACTTCGGTCATCACTTTGGTCGTCGGCTCGAATGAAACTGACGCCGCTTTGGCATATCAGAAACTCGTTGCCGGAAAGCTCAGCCGTTGTAGCAGATCCACTTCCTCCAGCTCGAGGCAGGATGGCGTCGACAGCTCGCCCGACACGCCCGATCTGCTTCCAGTCGCAGTGGGAATCCATGGGTCTGTGCGCCAACGTGAGTGTGAGCGGCATCTCGGACATCGGCGGCGCCTCCAACAGCCAGAATCAAGATGCGTTCTTCTCCTTCTACGACCCCAAGAACGCCGCGCTCGTGGTGGGGCTGTTCGACGGCCACGGCCGAGACACGGGGCGGGACGTGGCGACGGCTGCCAAGCGCTACTTTGAGACGCAGTTCCAGAGCTTCTCGCACGAAGACTACGAGCGTCTGGAGCAGGACCCCAACGCTTTCTTCCAGTACTTGTTCGAAGCGTGCCATGCCGAGCTCAAGCACGTTCTCAAGGAGATTTACGAGCACTCGGGCCACTTTGTCGAAGAGCACCAGCCCGAGGGATTTATGGTGCGGCACGACTTGCGGACGGGCGTGGTGGCCAACGCTCGAGGTGGCACCACTGCGACGATCGTGGTGGTGCTCAACGGTGGCGAGAAGATTTATACGTCGAATGTTGGCGACTCGGTGGCGATGCTGACAGCAGTGCGACCGGTTCTCCAAGCGTCAGATGTGGAGATTCACGAAGCCAGCACAAACAAACTGCTCGTCGCTGAACCTGACGAAGTCGACGAGGTGGACGAGCTCAACAACAACCACCGCCAAGATCCGAACTCCTGCTATTGTCAGGAAACCACAGCCCAGACTGCTCGACAGAGTTCGTTCGCGCGCGAGAAGCTTGCTGCAACCCGTTGGACGCGTCGCTACCGGCGCTGCGTTTTGTGTACGATACCTCGGAGCCGCGTAGTCGTCGCTTGCCCATTTTCACAATGTCCATCAAGGGTGAGTTTCAACATCACCCGTCTGGGGACTACTACAAAAACGTCCGCGACGAGTGGGCTTCCGTGGTGGCCACTCCATTCACTGCATTGTTCCCGGATGCGTTGGCGTTTACGCGGTCCCTCGGTGATTTCCACATGCACAGCTACGGCGTCAGTTGCGACCCGACGGTGACGGAGTTATCGCTGGAGCGAATTGTTAGGAGAGACAATGGGCACGAGCAGGATAACCAAGACAAACACACCGCTGCTACAGGAGTTGAAGCTGACTGTTTGTCGACCAACAACAACGGTGAGCAGCAGCAACAGCAATCTTTCTTGCTGATGGTGGCGTCTGACGGCGTATGGGATAATTGGACCTACCACGATCTCCGATCATTCCTCTGCGAGACTGGCAGTGTTCACCAACATGGCAAGTTATCCGATGAGGAAAAACGAGTTGTAATCGGTGAAATGGCATCTTCATTGATGTCTGTGAACTTGCGTCGAGCAAAAGGATTCTTCGGAGAGCAGGCAGACAACATGACGGCCGTGCTCATCAATATTGAACTCAAGTAGAAGTACTTCTGTTGCAATATATAAATTATATTACAAATAAAATACTACAAAAAGCAAAGTATATAAATGTTTTATACTGTATTGCTAAGAAGCAATCAATTCGCCATGATCTCATTTTGCGGCCTGCGTTAATTGCACCAGCGGCGTCTTGGATCTTCAAAACAATCGATCTGTCGTCAAAAAACAATGGCTTCGAATAAGGTCATAACGCATTTTGCCGTACTAAACATTCTGTTAGGATCATTTTCAAGCGAGCCATGCGCTGAAATATACGTGCTTGATTGTCTAGAGGTCGCGCCTAACGCAAGAACAAAATATAAAATAAGAACTCGCATGAAATTTAGGACACAAAGGCTCGTAGGAATAAAAGCAATGTGTAAGTTTATTAAGTGGAACCAAATGCCACCTTAGCGACCCTAAGTCGTCACAAGAGAATTTTGACGCCTTTCGTGGTGTTCAACAGTTGTTGTCTTTTGCGGAAAGTGAAGCGTTCGTAGCTGCGCTGATACCAGTACTGACCTGTGCCGTTGATATTTTTTAACAAATGGTTTAAGGACCCTGCAACTCCTTCTCGGCCGTTCTAAACCGATGCGAGCATACGCTAACAAAACTATGATGCGCTACACTGTGCTACGCCGCATCTTGCGCAATGAGCGGCATGAGCGCCCTGCACACCACTCGTTCGCTATTGTTGCATTACTGAGATTCTATCATTTTGATACAGTTATACTTGAGTTCACTATAGGTGTGGGTGGCCGATCTAATCTGTCGCAGTGCCAAAAGCGTTGCTCTGTATACTAGCCACCCGATAAACTGCTAAATCCAGCTCGTTAGCACAAACACCGTCTTTTTCTCAAATTAGCGATAGAACATATCTAAATAGCAGGCTCCAACTCCTAAAATTGACGGCATTACGGCCACCAGCGTGGGTGGCCGATCTATCCTGTCGCGGAGTGTAATGTTGGTATTATAATATAAAAACGTTAGTTCATGTTTACGGAATTTTGCTGTTGTTGCATTAAAAATACGAGGATCCTGCGCGAAATGATGGCGTAAGCCTCTGTAAGGTTCTACCTCGATCCATCAAGCATCCTCGAAGAGCTGCACCAGCTCGCCGACGGGTACACAAGGTGAGCACAACTTCAGCATCCCCACGGATGTCGGTCTGGGCGCAGTGGAAGCCCGATTTGTTGTTGACTCTGCGGGGGCCTGTAAACTTACACTCATCCCCTTGCAATCTCGTCGTGAAACGTATGATAACAGCGGGTAGGTGTTAATTTAACTCAACAATAACTAGGTTTCAACAGAACGGTTGGTTCGGCCTTGAGCCATTGTATACGCGCGCACATATGGCACACATCTCGGAGAATAACCTCGACGCGAGTCGAAATCACTTTTCCGACACATTCGTCTTAAAAAGGTCCGCTGAGACGATTTCCTGGGGAGCCATGAAGCTTTTGCGAATAGCGAAAATAACTGCACATGTCCACTTCGTCGAGGTGGATCAACTGGTGCCTTCTCATGTACATTTGCCGAGGCTTTTTTACTTCAAAAAATTAATTACCTGCAAAAGTGCGTAATTGTGTGGTACACACCGAATACCGCTGCTCCTCCGTCGCCGCACATCGAGCGCGTCAAAGGATCATGCTGCGCCACGCATCTCAAGGCCTCCAGGCCCGATGCGCCTCTCTCACGCGTCGACCTAACGCATTACTTGGCTCTAGCACTCCCAGTCGCGCTCTTGCAAGCAGCAGCTCAGGTCCGCAGCTTACTTATATTGCTTTCTTTTGCTAAGTCATCCTGTCTGACCAACGCCATTTCTGCTGCAGAGCTTGCTTGGATGAAGAACCGCGACCCGTACTGCAACGTGGGCGAGTCTATCGCCAACAAGATCGGCGTTAATCTGCACCGCCAGCCCAACCACCCGCTGCACATCATCAAAACCAAGATCGAGGGCTACTTCGACGAGCTGCACGAGTCCCACGAGTGAGACGGAGCGGAGTTCTCTAGTAGAATTGACATGCAAACTAATGGCGTTGTGGCAGTGCTCCCAAATTCACAGTGTTTGACGACCTGGACCCCGTCGTGACGACCTACGAATGCTTCGACTCGATGCTCGTGCCTAAGGACCACGTGAGTCGCAAGATCACGGACACATACTACGTGGACCAGGACAGGGTGCTGCGAGCACACACGAGCGCGCACGAAGTGGCGATGATGAAGAAGGGATACAAGTCCTTTCTGGTCTCTGGAGACGTCTACCGTCGCGATGAGATCGATGCCAGTCACTACCCAGTCTTCCATCAGATGGAGGGCGTCCGCATTTTCTCCGAGGTGTGGAGGACTAGTGCGGAGATTTTTTTACCTGGTTATTGATGCCTTCTTGTTGTGCTGCTGCAGTTGGATGCGTCTACCCCTCGCGAGGAGAAGGTTGCGATCGTCAAGGAAGAGCTGAAGAAGACACTGGAAGGCATAGCAAAAGAATTGTTCGGCGAGGTGGAGATGCGCTGGGTGGAGGCGTACTTCCCGTTCACGGAGCCGTCTCTGGAGCTGGAGATCTTCTTCAACGGCGACTGGCTCGAGGTACTTGGCTGCGGTGTGCTGCAGCAGGAGATCGTCCGCAATGCCGGATTGGGGGAGAATGTTGGCTGGGCGTTCGGTCTTGGTCTGGAGCGCCTCGCAATGGTGCTGTTTGACATTCCGGACATCCGTCTGTTCTGGTCCCAGGACCAGCGCTTCATCTCGCAATTCAAGGACGGCGAGATCACCAAGTTCAAGCCCTACAGCAAGTATCCGGCCTGCTTCAAGGACGTGAGTTTCTGGCATAGTGATGACTTCCACGAGAACAACCTGTGCGAAGTTGTGCGCGATATCGCTGGCGATATGGTCGAGCAGGTGGCTGTTGTGGACGAGTTTACGCACCCGAAGACGCAGCGCAAGAGCAAGTGCTACCGCATCACGTATCGCCACATGGATCGTAACCTGACAAATAGTGAGGTCGACGACATTCAGGTAACGACTTTGTCTTCATTGACGTCGGGAGTATCTTTCTAACGTGATGAACGTGTATTGTAGCTCCTCGTGCGTGACAAGATGGTGAAGGACCTCGGCGTCGAGCTCAGATAGATTTACAGCAAGGACGACGTGGCTGAAGAGCGTCTTTAGATGGAGAACGTGGACTCTGCCCACTGGCAAACAAAATGAAAGCGAAACTGTCCAGTGGTAACGTGATGCAGCAATGTTGCAGTGGTCGAGTCGTCCCAGCTCGCGTAGTCGTTTGGACCGAATTGATTTATGCTGAAAACCGCTTAGGTCGGAGAAACGGACCGCAGTGAGGAGGCGGACAAAATAGCCTTCGCGATTGGTGTCAGGCTCCTGCACTTGCTCTTCTATCATGCAAGGGGTCGACGTCGACGATCAGAACCAAGAGCTGGCAGCAGCAGAGTGGAAACGCAGATTCCAACGAGAAACCAAGGTACGAGTGGGGCGAAGCTGCCGACTGTTTCGTGTCTCCTGCTCACATGTGTGGCTTCACTGATAGGTTAACAAGGAGCTTGGTCGACGGCTTCGGGTAAGATCTCTGCAATTCAATCTTCTAGCGCTTTGTTCTAGGGCTGAGCGGAAATGTTTTACAGGAAACAAAGCGTCAACTGCAGGAGGAGAAAGTGCGGTGTCAAGAGTTGACGGCTCAATTGCTGGACTGGAAAAGGCACTGTTCTTGTCAAGACCACCAAAGCGTACGAGGTCCGCGTGTCTGCTTCGAAGAGTATTGTTGGTCTGACGGTCGTCTTTTGTTTTGCTCAGCGCCAAAATGACGTTTGCGAGCGACTACAGGGAGAAATCACTCAACTGAAGCGTAGCATCAGTGAAACAACGTCTACGACGAGCTTGGAATCGTCCTCACTATCATCAGCATCCCCCAAGGGCAGCGAAAAAAACGAATCTACGCCAGAGAGCAACATCGCCGAGATTGATCGTCAACAGGACAGCGAAGTGTCCTCGCTTGCTGTCAAGGACTCTGGCGAGGAGTTATCTTTGCCAGAATCGCCCAGACAAGTTAGCGCGCTGTCGCTTTCAATTGAGGAGCCATCTACTGATGAGAGCAACCAGATCGACCACGACTCGCCGCGACAGTCTCAAGGTCCGTCCGAATGTGAAGAGTGCTCTCCTTCCAGACCCGAAGTCTATGATTCCTCGATAGAATCATTATTTAAGTACGCTGTTGTGCTGGCTGGCCCAACTCCGACGAAGCCGAAGCCGAGACCGAGGCTGTCGTTCCCAGACCGCCTTCAGAACCCAGACTTCCAGCGCGCTAGAAGTTTCCCAGAGTACGATGATTCAACACCAGCGCAGCAAAATTATTCAACGACATCAGATGAAGTAACACTGCGCTCGAAGAATGCTGCATCCAGCAGCAAGTGGAAAACCCCTAGCGCTGGGAGCATGTGGCTCCTAAAACGTCAGTCGCAGGCGACGCAGGACAACGCCGTTGAAGACAAGACATTGTCTCCGTTGAGACGCGCAGCCACCGGATTGTTTTCCAACCTCGTTCCCAACGGCTTGAGAGGGACGAGCAGCGCACCGACCACGCCACCACTTCCGCCTGCTGCGCCAACAAAAGCCAAAACTTCCCAAGCTGCAGATCCGTCTCCAGCATCGAAGCTTTGTGTGTATACCCACAGAACGCCGGGGAAGTCCAAGAGCTCGAAGGTTTACTGGAGATTTGCTTTCCGTACGGGGCAGAGCCTCCAGTCTCGAGCGATTTTTCCTCGCACAACTCAAACGCTCACTGCAAGAGCGCCACCGCACGTATCGAAGTCCAGACTCCACTTTTGTGTTGACGATCGCTAGTGCTAGCAACCCGACCGAGGTCACCTACGCCATTTGCGTGCGTTGTCCTCTGTTTCCAGATCATGAAGACCAAATGAACGACAAGTCAGACCCAGCATCGCGAAAATCGACAGCCAACAATGGCCCAACGCAATGCTGCCTGTGTCTGCTGAGCCCGTATCCATTCTTTGGTTTGTTTTTCAAAGTCCTGTATGGGATAGCGGTGCTCTGGAATGCTAAACGATCCGAAGCCACGGAGAAAAGGACGCGCAAGACTTCAGAACCGGCAGCACTACTGGAAAAACCACTGGGTATGCTCGACTTTGTGGAGGTCTTTCAAGGAGTCATGGAGCGCCTGAAGACGATGCCGATCCCATCGATGGGCGGCTGGAGTCGCATGGTGCTCTCGCCAAATATCACAAAGTTGGCTTTCCACCGGTCGCACAAGGCGAGCCTGGACGTGGAGCAGAGACACTTGCTGCTGGAATACGCAGCCCCGACACTCTTTGGACTGCTCTCAGTGGACCAAGTGCTGTTTCTGCTGGGCTGCTTGTGCTGCGAGCGGAAGGTGTTGGTGGTGTCCGACCACGTGAACATCGTCAGTTCCTGCGTGCTTGCTCTCATCACTCTCCTTCACCCCTTGCAGTGGGCGGGGCCTGTGATCACCGTTCTTCCGCCTCGCCTCGACGAGTTGTTGGAAGCTCCCGTTCCTCTCATTGCTGGCCGTGTATCGATCAACTCCGCTGCAATCCCTAAATTCTCGACGCTGGAGAAGCCCATGAAGGAAGTCATCGAGATGAACATGGACCAAAACGCGCTGCATATGCACGACGAAGACCTGATCACGTACCATGAGCTCAAGTTGCCAGAGTGTGACGAGCTGGTGCACGAACTCGAACCTTTTTCGGCGCAGCTCTTTGGCAAACATCAGGAGCCAGACTTTCCTACCGTTCGGCAGGACGAGGCCTGCAAGATCATGTGCGCTCGCATCCATCGCCACATCGAGTCTATCTGCGCGTTGGCGATGGCCGAGAAGGAAAACAGCGGAGAGAGTTCTCCGGAGAAGCGCTCGGATCGCGTCAGCTCGTCGACGTCCTCGTCCTCGTCGTCTTCGCGAGGTTCCATCACATTACTCAGCTCCCGTCGCCGTTGCAGCGCCATGGTCGCTGACTACATCCTACGCTTCCAGGAGACGCAAATGTTCAGCATGTTCGCTGTGCAAGCTCAAGACGCGCAGAACGAAGACGACGCGGAGCATGATGATAGCGATGAAGAGCACAACAAGGAAAGCAGTGTCGATGTCGATGATCACGGAGCGTACGAAAGCTGCATCAGCGGCAGTATTATTATTGGTGACGAGCTCAAATTCAGATGAACATGAGTGAGTGCTAGGCAAAGAGCAACCGCTTGGGCTTACCATGAAAGAAACCGAAGGTCCTCGAACCGCCGCTTTCTTCACTCCTGAATTTACGAGCCCAATGTCTCCTCCGCCATCGATGAGCTCCAAGACGAATCGCGACATCATCTCGTGGCACGCCTACGTGTCCGGTCTGAAGGCTGGCGGGGCGACCAGCATCGTCTCAGCTGGCGCAGTCTTGACGGCCAACAAGTACTGGTCGACTTTTCGCTCCCGGCTCAACGTGAGTGGCAAGACTGCGCTCGCTCTGATGCCAGGACTGGCCGTCTTCACGTTCGTGTCGGAGCAGCGCATCGTCGCGGGCGCTCGCAACCCGGAAAAATATCTGGCGACCATGGACCCCAACTTTGTGGAGCTTCAGATGCACCACCGAGGATCGCTGACGCCGTTGCAACGCGCCGCCAACTACTGGTACGACCACCCGTACCGAGTGCTCGTCATGGCCGGCGTGCCGATCGTCGGCGGCATCTTCGCGTACCAGAGCACCAACACGGCTATCCAGCGCTCACAGCAGATCATGCACACGCGGCTGTACGCGCAGTCGGCGGTGGTGGCGCTACTGCTGAGCACGATGGCGTTCAACGACTTTATGAAGAGATGCGGGAGGTTCGACGAGGAGGAAGACAGCAGCAATAAGTAGCTGAAGCACTTGAATTGCTCAGCTACTCTGGAGTCGAGGTGCTGGCATCGGATATTGATACCAATGCTTTCAAGGCGCACCACTTATAATGAACATCTTTGAATTCATTGAGTTTGTTGGAAGGAAGTTCACTTGTGCAACCAGCTCGGCATTGCTAGATGCAACCATCTCACCGCAGATGCAAAGTCGCGAGGACGTCCATCCGAATAGGCACCTTGAAAAACGGACAGTCACCTCCAGGAAGGTCTCCAATTCACTCTTCGTATTTATTGCAGGATCCACTGTGATGGCTGCTCCGTGGAAGTTCGTGCCTGTCCGTCGAGTCTTCTCCGTGCTCTGTGCTTGCCTAGTGCGTCGAGCTAGCTGTTTTACCACGCCTACCCTTTTCTTATTGTGCGACTATTCCTCTTTGGCAGCACTTCCAGACATCTTCTGCAGATATCGCGCCCAACCAGCTACTAGGAACATGCTTCGACGACGCATGGGTCGCCATTGTCGAGCAGAATTTGTCCATATCGGCTACGGATCGAGACTCGATCGGAACGCTAGTAAACCCGTACCTTCACGGAGCTCTCAGCACTCCTCGCTTTCGCCTGAGTGACGAACGGACTGCAAAACCACTCGCAGAGCTGTACCAAGCGGACTGCATGCCGTCAGACTCGTCGTTTTACGGCGTCGGCGCTCGTGTGGATGACAACGGCAACATCATTGACCGGGGACGCGTGAACGGCACTCTGGTATTGGAGTTTGACACGTGGACGTCTCATGATCTTTCGACGTTCGTGCTATCGATCCTCGCTCAGGAATTGGTACGTGAAGAAGAAGACTTTATAAGCGATCTACTCACTAACCGTATCCGTTACTATCGACTAGTTGGGCTATGAGGTTTCTTTCTTCACAGCGTCTGGGGCTGTGGATATGACGCAGCGAATGTCTTCCGTCGGGACAGGGATCTGCTCTCCTACCCACGCCAACATTGAGGTGTGGTTGGACGCTGCCACCGCCCGCGATCTGGCTGTCTATTACAACGAATCCTCTTTCGTCGGGAGCGTCGGATACGACGGACTCTCGGGACTCTACACCAGCACAACATTCATTGCCCAGGGACTTGGATCGTCACCAGCTTTCAGTGCGGACTTTTGGAGAGATTACAGCGAGAGCGACGATCTCATTCACACGCTGCAGGCATCCGTGCTCTTCAACAACCCAACGTACTACCCGCCACAAGCCTCCGGGTGTGAGGACGGCCTGCTAGGCTGTCTGAACTCTTGCTCCAAGTCCGAAGCCTGCACCAATCGAGAAAACAACGGCGGACAATGTCTCGTGGTCATTATGATGGACGCATCGTACGATGTCGGCTACTTGCAGGCTTCGATGTCCAACAACGATATCCCCGCTTACTTCTGCTTCCTGGGCATCGACGGTGCGATCGTCTACATTGAGGAGGCCCTCAAAACAAACGTCCCAGTGGCGTTCTATCATTATCAACCCGATGAATTCCACCAGCGCCATGTCGGACAAATCGAGCGAGTGGCGCTGCCGTGGGCTACACCTGCCCGGACGGCGGTAAACACGGGCTCGTTCGGGGAGAACGGCTATGGAAAAGCGACCACCAACCCCGTCAAAGCGGACTTCCCGCATGTCCTGCTGGGGAAGTATGTCGCCAACTTGGTGTCAAAGAGTGACGGCGGATTCTCAAGTCTCATGTATCAATTCACGCTACAGGAAAAACACATGGACAGCTTGCTGGCCGACTACGATGATCTGCAAAGTGCTGGAAATCGATCGGATCTCGAGTCGAAGTTCCAAGCTGCCTGCACTTGGTTGCGGGATCCCGAAAACTACCCCACGTGGAGTCTGTGGCTCGACCCACTGCCAGTCTGCAAGTACGATACTCACTACAGCTTTACGCTGGGCGGGTGCGCCACGACCAAGAACGGCACGGAGTCGTCTCCTCGGCGTGTGGCATTTTACTGGCGAGTGCCTCAACCCGACAATTCTTCGCTGCCTTACAATTGCGACGCGTACACGTTGCCCGGTTCGGGGCTTCCTCCGACGTTGGTGACGAGTCGATCGTGCACGTGGCTTACAGACAACACCAACACGTGGCTCTTGTGGATAACGCTTGGCAGGAAGCCGCAATGTGACAGCACCTTCTACACGTACGATGTCACGGGATGCACGAGCTCAGGCCGACGCAACGTGACATTCCGCTGGTATCTGCCGGATGAGAAGAACGCGTCACTATCCAGCGAATGCTCCGGCGGCGTGGATCTCCCTGCGTCGGTGCTCATTGACTGCGAATACGTGCGTTTTGACACGCCACCTTCTGTAGCGGTCACCGTGATTGCAAGTCTGCTTGTCTGCGTCATGGTCGCTTGCACCGGGTTCGTGATGTATAACCGAGAGAAGCCCATCGTCAAGCGATCGCAGTACCAGTTCCTGGTGACGATGCTTCTCGGTGGGATTCTCATGTGCTGCGCCACTGTCCTGTACAGCGGAGCCCCATCCCGATCCGTTTGTGCGCTGCGCCCGACTTTAGTTTCCTGGTCCTTCACGCTCATTTTCGGTTCGCTGGTGGTCAAGTCCATGCGAGTGTATCGTGTCTTTCTGTCGTCGTCCATGAAGCGCGTCGTGCTCTCCACTGGGACCATGATGAAAGTGCTGGCAGCGTTCCTGGCGGTGGATATTGTGATTTTGGTGTCGTGGCAAATTGTTTCTCCCTCGAAAGCCACTCTGAAAGCCGAAGCGAGTGTAGACATTGGCGGGTTACCAGTGGAGCGACTGCGCTGCGTGTCCACCAGCTCCGTCTTCATCGGGCTGCTGTTCTTCTGGAAGGCGGTCATGCTGTTCGGCGGCTTGTACCTGTCGATCCTCATCCGCAAAGTGTCTTCGGACTTCCAGGAGTCTGTTTGGATCTTCGCGTCTGCAGTGGTGGTGCTCTTCTCGAGTCTGCTGCTGCTACCCATGGGCTACTTCGTGACGCTCTCGGCCACCGTCTTCTTCCTCTTCTTCTCGTTCATTGTGCTCAGCGCCACGTCGCTCGTGATCGGCCTCATGCTGGTACCCAAAATCCTGCGATTGCAGGAGTCGGATACCAGGAGCTCCAGACCGACGACCACGAACTCGGTTGAGAAGGCAAACAACTCGTCCGAGGAGGAGGCGGCCAGAGTGACGCCTTCCTCCGCGCGTCGGGCTAGTCGCAAGAGCAGTCGAAGCAGCAGAAACGACGCAGATCGCAGGAATAGCGCCAAAGGCTCCAGGACCAGCAGCAAGAGGGACGTCATCCGGATCAGTGTGCGGGCTGTGCGCAAAGCGTCGGCCAGAATCGGTATCGCTGGTGCCACGCCGGTCCAAAATTCTCTCAGCCGTCAATAGGACCGTCCTGGAGGTGGAAGAAAGCAAAGGGCGGAGCCACGAATGGAGGAGACTGAAGATAACGCACCAATATAGTTGAAGTTCGACCATCGAAAACTGTATCTATCTCTCCAATGATGGCAGTATTTGAGACACGCAGTGATGGATGACACGAAGTTTGTATACCTCCATACAGCAGCCAAGCTTAGTGCCCGACGTCAGCACACCAAGCCACCTTGCCGCCACTTACGATGAGCCTGCGCGCGCTTCCCGAGGGATGTTTGGCTCCGTGCGTCGTGGAGCTGCCGCTCGCAGGTCCATTCCCGTCGTCGTTTCTTGATGAACCGCTGTACAGACCCTGACTGTGTTGTTTGGTGTGTGGTGTTGCAGCTTCACTGTCGGCCGTAAGAAGAGCACGCTGTCCTACCGCATCTTTGAGGACACGAGCAGCGGCCAGAAGCCCACGAAGACGGCGCTGGTGATGCACGGTATCCTCGGTAAGGAGACAGCAACGGTTTGATTAATACAGAGCGGAAAGCTGACTAGTGTTGCTGTTCTTGCTGTGCTGCAGGGAACAAGCTCAACTGGCGCACATTCTCGCAGAAGTACGCAGCTGGAGAATTAGCTAGACTTATTGTCTAGAATGTGGAGTTTGCTAAGTGTACTGGACGTTGCAGACTGACCAAGGCGAATCCAGACTGGCGCTTTGTTTGTTTAGACCTTCGTGGTGAGTTGCATCGCCTGGAGGGCCTTCTAGAACGGCTAACTGATGTTGATATGTGTAGGCCACGGAGACTCGCCGTCATTCTCCGAGCCACACAATTTGGAAGCGTGTGCTGACGACGTCTTGTACGCTTGAACTTGTGTGCAATATCTGTTTGCACTGCACCTCCCAGCTAACTCCTGACTGTGTTGCTGATCAACTCGCAGCAAGTTGGCTACTCACCTGAAGGTGGAGCCTACGGCGGTACTCGGACACTCCTTCGGTGGCAAGGTGGCGTTGACGTATCTTCAGCAGTGCATGCAAAAATCGCGAGTGCTCCCCAGCCAAGTCTGGATCTTAGACTCCTTGCCAGGCACAGGCGAGACGGACTACGCCAGCCGAGACCTTACCAACTCGATCGAGACGATTCTCCCCGTAGTAAAGCAGATCCCGCTGCCCATCCACTCCAAGGCGCAGCTCGTCAAGGACCTGCAGGCCAAGGGCGTTGCATTGGGGAGGCTCAATGGCTCACCACCAACTTGCGTTTGATCGGCAAGAGCCCCGAGCAGTACGAATGGAAGATGGACGTGGATGTGATCGAGCAGCTCTTCCGCTCCTTCCTGGCGACCGACCTCTGGCCAGTGGTAGAGAACCCTCCTGCTGCAGAAGGCAAGGACGTGGAGATCCACTTTGTGCACGCCGAGAGGAACAACATGTGGACGCCCGAGCTGCTCGACCGACTGGATGCCCAGCACGACAACCAAATCTACCACCACTTGCTGCAGAACTCTGGTCACTGGGTGCACATCGACAACCCCGTGGGCCTCATGCAGCTCATCCAAACCAACTTGCTCGAGTGAGTTGGCGTTGAAGTTGTTCAAGGACACCCGAGTTTAACGACCTATGCATCTTTAGAGCCCAGTGTCACTAACAAAACCGTGTCAAAAGATATCTTGAAGCGACACCATGAAGAGTTCGCTGTATTCGCTGCTGCTTCTCACTCTCGCCGTGAACCTCCACGAGGTGTGCAGTGACCACACAGCACCGCAACTGCCTCGTCAGTTCCAGGCGGAGGTGCATGTACTGTCGCACCTGACTGACCCTCGTCAGGAGTATCCTCCGTCCGTGGGGAAGATGAAGATCCACTACGACTTTGACCAGCAGCTCGCTCGCGCAGAGATGCTGGAGGGATACAATGCGGGAAGACCTACCTGCGGCGCTACGACCAGAAGCAAGAATTCATGGTCAAGCACGGCGAGTTCCGCAAGTGCGAGCGCGCCTACTTGGGGGATGCAATGCCAACGCCAGAGATCCCGTTCAAACAGCAATTCGTGGTGAGTGTTATTGCTGCAATTGACTCGGAAGGAACAAAGCTGGTGACTTACTACTGTTATCTCCAGGCGATGGAGAGTGTGAGAGGAAAAGTGTGTGAGCATTGGGTGCACTCTCATCAGGATGTCCGCGTACACGTGTATAGCGACGTAGCAACAAACGGTAAGCTACTCTTTACAAGCTATCAAGGTTTGCGGAAAACTCACGGATCGCCATTGTTTTCGTGCAGTTCCGATTCGGTTAACTGAAGAAAATGTTGTGAACGGCCAGCCAACGATGCTGCTCACGTTTGACCTGCACGACGTCCAAGTCGGACCGCAAAACGTGTCGAGTTTTTCCATTCCGGACGGATACGAACGTAGCGACTGCCTGCGAAACGCTGGGGCTTCCCATACATCCACGCGTTCCACTACTACCTGAGGTTCTAACACGACTCGAAGAACCACAACGCACATTGATAAACAGTGGGAAACAAAATGTACTTCCTCGCGTAAGTGAATTCTCACAGCCCGCGCTTATCTCCAGTATTCTCCAGATCCGCCCATGTACCCGCCATTGTTTTGTTGCTGTTGTTGTTGCTGCTGCTGTTGCTGTTGCTGCGGGGTGGTGTCAAATCCAAGTTGCCGACCACCCAGAGGAGGCAAGCCGACATTATTGTCCGGCTGGGCCGTGCCATATCCCGTCGAGCCGTAGATATTAGTCCCATAGTTGCCGAATTGGTCTCCGTAGTACCCTGCAGAAGACCCATAGCCAAAACCGCCGAATCCCATCGGCACTGCGCTTGCGTTGTTGTTATTGAGCGTAGCATCTTCTGGTTCGAAACCCTGGTGAAACTGCGGTGGTGGGGGAACGAGGTGGTGCATTTGCATCTGCTGTTGCTGAGGACGGTACATTTGCTGGAAAGCCGGTGGCTCCAGTGGCTGTTGCTGCTGGATCTGCTGCGTTTGCTGGCTCACGACTTCCTTCATGATATCCTGGGTCGAGTGGAATGCAGCATTTAGCAGCGCTTGTGTTCCATCGGGGACATACTCGTCTCCGCCTGCTTGCGTCGTATTTTGCTCAGTTGGTTGCTGCTGTTGTTGCGCGTACTGCTGCGTCACGTCCTCCGGTCCTGGCTGCTGATGCATCGCGAAAATGTCTGCAGCAATGGATGCGTGTTCATCCGCTGCAGACGTCACCACAGCGTTGACATCCACAGCCATACCCGTGTCATCTGAGCCTGCCACAGCGGCAGCCGCAGCATTCTTCTCCTGCTCTTTCTCTCTCTCTCTCGCGCTCTTTCTCCTTCTCCTTCTCCTTAGCTGCCAGTTTCTGTTTCTTGCGCTCTTCAGCCTTTTGCGCTTTCTCCGATTCAATCTGCTTCACTTCGTCAATGTCGATCATCGAGATACGACTGCGCTGGCGCTTGAAGCGCCCCGCATCTGCCTTGCGTCGGATCTCCGACGACAACTCTGAAATGTTCTTCTTCTTCCCCATCGGCGGTTTGGCTGCAGCTGCACCCAGCCGTGCAGACGCAGTTGCCGCAGCCGAATTGGTCGTCGACATGCCCGCCGCCGTCAAGGGCCGCGCCATCTGCGGACGATGCAGTGGCTTCTTCAAGGGCGAATCTCCCATGTCTCCCTTCCTCTTCACGTCATCGTCCTCCCCACTCACAGTGAAATGGGTAGCAGCCGTCGGAGCGAGCTGCGGCCTCAGCGAGTGGCTCAGCAGTCCGTTCTCTAGCGAGAAAAAGTCGTCCAGCGCCACCTGCGAGCTGCTGTGGCGCTTCTTGGGGAGATGCCACTGCCGCCACCACCTTATCAGCTGTAGCCTCCAATTGGGCGTGTAAATAAGAGTCTTTGGCCGTGCCGTCTCTCTGCAGTACCAGGAACTGCTGGACGACGCCTGCGCTGACCTTGACCCACTCCTCCGCGTCCTTCTCCGCCAGCTTCAGCAGCTCAGCGAACTCCCTGGAGTTCTCCTCATCCTTGCGGACGCTCAGCAGCGCCAGCAGCAGCCGCACTTTGACGGGCGTCTCCAAGTGCGGGAAGCTGGCGCGAGCCTCCGCCAGCTTGGAGGACGTGAGCAGCCCGCCAAACTCGCGCGAGCTCCACTCCTGACGGAGCTTCTGCAGCAGCCAGGCGTCGAACGACGAGCCAGCCTCCGCGCGGGAGGACGGCGTCGCCGCCGAGGGGACACCTCCCGAGCGCTAGTCTCCATAACGCTAATGAGATTTTGTTGTACTTGTCAGCTGTATACTGTCCTAAAAGTTTTATTTAATCAATTCCGATTTTTTCCATGACGCGCAGTGCGGCGAGTCGGGCGCCGTCAGGCGTCTCGAGCCCTCCGTCCAAGCCCCGCGGCGGGCGCAGCGGCCGCCCAAGCAGCAAGTTCGGCACCGTTAACTACTCTGTGGACGAGATGCGGCGCCTGAACGCCAAGGTGCGCGCCGTGCTGCCGCTGGCGGGCGAGGACTGGCTGCACGTGGCCTACCAGTTCAACTACCTGCGGCCGGAGGCCATCCCGTACCGGGAGGTGGAGAGTCTCAAGCGCAAGTTCAAGAAGATGTACTGCAGTCGAGGCTCAGGCGGCCGGCTGCCCGACTACATTGTGGAGGCTAAAGAGCTGCGGCGACTGATCAACCAGCGGTCGGATGGCAAGAGCCAAGCGGAGAGCGAGACGACGGAGGAGAAGGACGAGATGACGGAGGAGCAGCAACGGCAGGACGCAGAGAGCGAGGCGGAGACGGGTGGAGACATCGCCGTCAAGCTGAGGCAGATGGAGGAGGAGTATCATCGCACGCTGGAAGACAAGAGAGTCGATGAGGTAGAAGAAGGCGCTGCTGTTGCTGCTGCTGTAGATGCGATGGCGTCTTCTGTGATGCAGGCTCAGCCTGCCGGCACCTGGCTGACTGGAGAGACGCCCACGTCAAGTGTCATTGCAATGTTGCGGCACAGTGTGGAGAAGAAGCGACGGACAGTGGAGGAGCAGATGCTGAGTGAGAGTGAACGAGTCAGACGTGAGCGGAAGAAGAGGAAAATGGAACAAGTTCTGCTATCAATTCATCAGGAGCAACAGGAGAGAGAGCGAGAAGGTGCTGGAGAGGTGGAGACTGAAGCAACGACCCCACCACCAGCTTACACAAATCACCACATAACGTCACCGGGTCAGCAACAAGGCATGTCTTCGTTTGCAGCTAGCTCAGGGACGTCCGTGCCACCTTCATTCTACCCTGCAGGGGCCTTGAATCAACTACCAGCGGTTCAGGACTCGTCGTCTCTTGGGGTGATGGAGCTGCTCTTACAGTTTATGACAGCGCAACAAATAGAGAATGCACAGCGACTCGAGGCAGAACAAGCGCGTCGAGAGCAAGAGCAGCGAGAGCGAGAAGAGCGACGGCTTCAAAAGACCTGCAACGGCGAAAAGACCACCGCGAGCTCATGCTCGCTTTTGCAGCGCTGCTGGGCGACCGCTTTCCGGATGCTTTAAAGCATCATGAGGAGGAGACCAGCCACAACTGCAATCATCGATCCCAACTTCGTCAATCATGGAGGCTCTTGGAGTTGGCCAAACTGTCGGCACTCAAAGCAAAGACACGGCGGATGATACGCACGGCAACCAGTCTCCAGCGGATGCAGCATCAGTCCAAGCGATTCCAACGGAGCGCAACAATTTTGTAAATGAGGTTAGTAGTGTGGACGCGCAGGAGCAAGACCTGGAAGTAGAAGAAAGCACCTCGGCAGTGCTTTAGCGTCGAATAGAGGGGTGGGCACTTTGCTTCTCATAGGTTAGGATTATCAGGGAAGAATTAGCGTGCTGAGGCAGACAACAAGCTCGCTTTCAGTACAGTCGATCGATACTCAGAAGTCCTGGTCCGAGTCCGAGTTTGTTTCCGAGCCCGAGCCTCCCGATCCGGAGCCAGAGCCAGAACCTGAGCCTGCGTCAGAACCAGAGTCATCGTCGTTGTCGATGAGCTCGCCGGAATCTGCCAACGACACTTGATCCGAGTCGGAGCCGTCCCCTGCATTCCCATTCCCGCCATTCCCGCCATTCCCAGCAGGTCTGCGGCCACCGGTGCTCTCATCACTCGAGTCATCATCTTCGTCGCTACTTCCACTGCCACTGCCGCTGCCACCTTCAGAGCTGCTGTCTTCATCGGACCCGGGCTTCTTCTTGTTAGCCCCGCCAGCTGCTCGCTTCTGGTTGCTCGCAGATACTCGTGCTTTGCTGCTATGCCTGTTATTGTTGTTGCTCTCCATCGCATCCAGCATCGAGTTCTCGATCTGGTCCTCTTGCTCACCGCGTAGAATAGCAAGCTCATCGTCGCGGAACTTCTTCTGCAGCTTCTTGAGCGATCGGTCATTCTCAGCCAGTTTCTTCATCTCTCGGCTGTTGTACAGATCCAACTCACGTTGCAAGTAGTCGAGGTTGCGGAAGCGCTCGCAGTAGACGGCGTACTGGCGCTCCAGCTCCTTCTCCAGCTTCTCGTATTCGTCCATAAACGCCGGCCGCACGTGCTGCAAACTCTTCAAGCGTTTTTCGCTGCGCTCCAAGTCTGTCTGCGCCTTCTTGATCTTCGCTGCTAGAGCTTTCTCCTCGGCCTCCAACTCCACGACTTGGCGCTCCGTCAGCTCGACGTTCTCCTGCAGACTGACCAGAATGTCTTGGATGCTGCGCTCGAGGAATTTCTGCTCGCTCGAGTTTTCGCTTTTGGTGGAGAGAGCGTCCAAGAAGCGGATGGCTTGCTGTCGAGCGTCACGAACGTCAAGCTCCGTCTCTAAGAGATCGTAGAGCTTGGCACCAGACTGTGTGATGTCCGACGCAAGTTGGCGGGTTGCTTTCGGGTCCTTGACACGAGACCCCAGCAGTGACTTCACCGACAGTTCGTCGTCATCATCATCTGGTTCTTGCTGGTTCGCCAAATCGATCCGCGAGGCCTCGTAGAGCACGTGGGCGAGTTTGATGAGCTCTTTGACGGCGAATCCGTCGGCTGCGTAAAGTCGCTTGGGGTTGAGTCGGATCCGAGCCTTGGCCAAGACCTCCGTCGCTATCTGCGTCAGGAACTCGATTCGATCTTCTTCCGTGTCGATCTCCTCCGTGATACTTGAGCTCGGGTCGTATTTCTTGACCATCCAGTAAAGCAGATCCGACACGAGCTCGAAGTTGGGCGTGCGGAAGTTCTCCATCGAGATCGGGCGAGGGTAACCCAGCGCCCGCATCATCTCCGTCAAGTTGCGCAGCTCTCGGAACGACATCGTGGAGCAGCACGTCAAAGCAGGAACTGGTCGCTTGTGGTCCTCGGGAAGTGCCGACTGGCCGCGACGCCTCGCAAAGATCGTCGGCTTTTATTGTCTGCGTTTTATCTCGGCTTCTTGGCATACCTCGCCAGCATGGTGGCGTTGCCCGACGTGCCTCCCGTGTGTACGTAGAGCAATTCTCGTTCGTCACTTGTCGGAAATGAATTCGACTTCTGTCGACCCAGCACTTCGTCCAGCACTGCAGGGTCGGAGAACAGCGTATGCCAGGCAAAGGCTCCATACACGAGGTCGAAGTCGATTTTGGTCTCTTCCAGTACTTTTGGTACATGTCGTACTG
Organism: Phytophthora macrochlamydospora; assembly: GCA_011947325.1. Taxonomy (NCBI): domain Eukaryota; phylum Oomycota; class Peronosporomycetes; order Peronosporales; family Peronosporaceae; genus Phytophthora; species Phytophthora macrochlamydospora. The sequence continues at coordinate 36,785 of JAAVTH010000124.1, forward strand.
CGGCCACCACAAGCGTCCAAAGCGACTCTTTCGCTTCGGAGTGAGCACCCGTGGCAGCAGAGTCGTCTCCTTGTCCAGCGTTGGGTCTTCATCGATTAGCTGTTGGAATTGTTGTTGCAAGTACGCAGCGTCGCCCACACACGGAACCGCGTACACTCGAGTGTTCGGGTCCAAGTGCTGCGCCAGATACAGCGCCGTCGTCCCGGTCCCGCAGGGCAGCACCACCGAAAACTTTTTCTCGGGCCACCGACTCCACGTACTCATTGATCTCTTCCGCCAGCAACTTGACGCCGTCTCGAGCTTTTGAAATGCTGCTCCCTGCGGCACGTCCAAGTTTTTCGTACCTGGAGGAGGACAGAGATCTGCCTGCAGAAAGTCTGCAAAATTCCTGGTCTCCACCAATTCGTGGTAGGCGTTTGGAGAGAGCTGAATGTGCTGCATCCCGAGCGCTTTAGCCATGGCCAGATTGCCTTCAATGGGGTAATTTGTCTCGAGGAGATGCAGCTCCCGACTGAAGTACGTGAAGGGGACGCTTTTGGCATGGGCCAGTTGAGCAAGTGCCAGCATCGCGTTGCTCTGAGACCCCCAAAGCTGAAGATGTGGGCGTCTAAGTGGATTGCAGCTATTCAGACACTACAGAACACGTTGCTTAAGAGTAATTTGGCCTCTTACCTCGATAGAATTCGTCGCTCTGCTTGACAAACCAATACATCTTCCTCATCTGCAGCACCCACGGCGTTAGTCTCAGCTAGCAACTGCCGCAATGCAAGCCCCACCTTATTCCCCGCGAGATGGAAGACATCATCTCGTTTAACGTGCACGCGTTGGCCGCGGAACAGCACGCGCGACACAGGAGACTTGCTCCACCGCCAACACATGGTGCCTTGATGTCCAAATCGTACCTAGTCTGGCATCACAATGCAACGCCGTTTCGGTGCAGAAACCCCTCGGCCAGTTCAGTTCCCGAGGGCTTCCAGCATGCGGCGCCTGAGCTCCAGAGGTGGCGTCCTGCGGTCTCTCTCTGTGGCGTAGCGCAGTACTGACTGACTGTGTGTCGATGCAGGCGGCAAGAACTTCTCGCTCAAGAGCGAGGAGGACGTGGAGGAGCTCATGCAGACGCTGGTGGCGCAGATCCACAGCAAGCTCAAGAGTGAGCTCAACCTGCGCGAGATCTTCATCCCCAACTCCAAGGCCGAGGCGCGCTGCAGCATCTTCGTGTCGCACAACTACGCGGCGTGTCCCAAGCTCTGCGTCTTCCTGCAGCCTGGCGAGGGCATGCACCCGGGCATGTGGAGCCGCACGATCCACCCCAAGACGGGCTTCCAGGGCTCCATGATCCCGTATTTGAAGACGGCCATCCAGGGCGGCTACGGGTGGTCATTCTCAACCCCAGCACCAACTTCTGCATGGTCAACGGCCACAGAGCCAAGATCCTGCACAGCTCGACGCCCGAGGCCCACGTCGCCTACGTCTGGAAGAACTACATTGTGCCCAATGCGGCGCAGGAGATTTCTTTCATTGTGCACGACACAGCTGGAGTGCTACTGAAAAGCTTCTTGGCGACGCTGAACAACCACGAGGAGCAGCGGATCGGCGGCATTGCGTTCATCGAGTCGGCGCACCAGGTAACGTCTGGAGACTCCAAGGCGTTGCGGCAATTGCTGCGGGAGAAAGGAGTGAATTTTGAGGCCTCGACCGAGCCCATGTTTACAGTGATTGGATCTTCCAAGGCGAGACTGGGATGCACGTCGCTGTCGGTTGGACGCACATCTGGAGAGGCCAATAACCGTGAGTGGACGGTCCATTCCGTGCAGACGTCGGCGTTTGTGTTTCTCCAGTCGATTGCCAATGGTATTAACGACTCTTTGAACGCAATTCGAGCGACGTTTCCGAACAAGCTCATTGTCACGATAAACCGCGCGAGGTTGACTGGACAGCCGTACAATAACCCGTTCGCGGTTGCGATGTGTTCCGGGCAGAAGAAGGAGACGGTGGGGAGTCACAAACACACCATGGATCCTGAATGGAACCAGACGTTTTCATTCCCCGTCACTAGCAGCGAAGCGCAAGTGGTGATTGTTGTGAAGGACCGGTCGTTCCCGATGAATTCGTCGTTGGGCCAAGTGGTTGTCAGTATGAGCGAGGTGGGGTTGAATCGAGCCGATAGAAGATGGTTCGCACTGAAAGACGAAAAGGTGCCCACAGCTCACGGCAACGGAGAAGTCGAACTCACTTTGGAGTGGGTACACGACACATTCGTCGCTAGATCCGACTCGTACCTTCGTGGACATCGAATGCCGACGTTGGAGGCTCAACAGCCTCGACGGGGACCAACGGGGACTGCTGCTATTTGTGCAAGACTACCTTTGTGCTGCACCGCCGCCGATACTGCCGGATGTGTCTGCGGCTTGTGTGTACATCTTGCTCGGATCGGCTCTTCTTGCCTGGATTCAGCGAGCCGAAGCGAGTGTGCTCCGGTTGCTGTGATCTTCAAATGATGCTGCACAACAAACTGCCGCGCATGGGTCCAAATGGCAACGCTGCTAAGGTTCCGTCTGACGAGAAGCTGGCAGAGCACACACAGCGTATGGAAGCAATGCGGAAGCGCGAAGAAGCAGAAAAGAAACCGCTGTCCATTGCTGACTTTGATTTACTGAAAGTTGTCGGCCGCGGTGCCTTCGGTAAAGTGCTGTTGGTACGCAAGAAGGATGGCAAGAATGGCGGCCAGATTTATGCTATGAAGATCCTCGTGAAGTCGCACATCATCAAAAACGACCAGATCGAGAACACAAAGGCGGAGCAGCATATTCTGAAGGAGATCAGCCACCCGTACGTCGTACGGCTGCGGTATGCGTTCCAGAACGCTGACAAACTTTACCTCATCATGGACTACTACCCAGGTGGATCAATGTTCTACCACCTACGAAAGTCAAAGCGATTCTCTGAAGAACGCACACGACTGTACATGGCGCAGTTGCTGACCGCTTTGATGCACTTGCACAGCAAACAGATTGCGTACCGTGATCTGAAGTTGGAGAACATTCTGATGGACCCTAAGGGTAACATCGCCTTGACTGATTTCGGTCTCTCCAAGGAAGGGCAATTAGTCGAAGGCGCGATTCGTGCGTCCCAGGCCGATACAGGAATGAAAACGATCTGTGGTACAGCCGAGTACATGGCTCCTGAGCTGCTGCGCCACCAGCCGTACGGTAAGGTGGTCGACTGGTGGAGCTACGGCATTTTGCTGTTCGAGATGCTGACAGGACGCACGCCGTTCGTGGATCGCAACCGCCGGCAGATGTTCAAAAACATTATGCAGTCGGAGGTGATCTACCCGTCGCACATTTCCCCAGTGGCTCGCTCGTTGATCTCGAAGCTGCTGAACCGCGACCCAGCTCGACGACTTGGTGGCGGCCCCAACGGAGGCCGCGATATTATGGCGCACCCGTTCTTCGAGGCCATCGACTGGGATAAACTGATGCGCAAGGAGATCGAGCCAACGTTTGTGCCGGACGTTACGACCGTGGATGATATTACGAACGTACCGGAGATGTTCCAGAACATGGCAGCGGTGGACTCGCCTGTGAACAGCAAGAAGGGCGAAGGCCACCACTTCGACGACTTCACGTACCAAGAAGACGGATTCATTATGCGCGCGACGCACAACCCGCACTAAGAGACCGATATCCATATCCAATACAGTGCTTGAATTATTGCGGCTCGTTCGTGTTGCACCGCCGTCGTGGTAGTCTATTCATTCTTGTCCATCTTTTTCTTCTTGGATGCGTTGATGTCTTCACCCGATTCCACCCGTGGACGCTTTTGATGAGGTGGCAGACTGGGTCCGATGGTAACTACAGTCTTGTCTTGTGCAGCAGGTTCTTTTTCTTCTACAGCTTCATCAAGTTCGTTAGAAGTCCGAGCTTTCGCAAGGTGTGGTGGTAGCTGCGGTCCAATAGAGGCAGCGTGTTCATCACCACTGCCATCGATTTCCTTCGACGTTGCTTTAGGCGGCATCGACGGACCGATGGGGCCACGGGCAGGGCCTACTGGTCCACGAGCAGCTCGAGCACTTTTCTCCTTGGGCACAGCACGTTGAAGACGACGCTCGTACTCCTGCAGTTGTCTACGGAAACTCTCGTTGGGGTTGGCCATCGGTCGACGCTCGACGACGAAACCCAAGGCCTGCTCGAAGTTCATGCTGTTGATCTTCATGAGGTAGCCCACCACCATGGACGAGGAGCGACTCACTCCTTTGTTGCAGTGCACCAGGATCCGCCCTAAGAATGAAAACATGCACACAAGGAGAGCACTTGACCATCGTTAGCAACAACAGACCACCAGTCATCACTGCATCAAGAGCTGAAATACCATAGTACTTGGCCTGGTCCATGAAGGAGATGCAGCCCTCCAGCACACTGGAAATATCCTCGGCCTTGTTGTCGAAGATGGGGCAGCGTCGGTACGTGAAGAGCTTCTCCTTCTCGAAGAAGTTGGGCACTCCAGCCACAGGATCCGTCTTCTTGGGCGGCGTCACCTGCACAACCAACAAAATCAGTCAGCAAAGTGTCGGTCTCATTGACTGAGGACGAAGGGCTCACGTTAAGGACGTGGGTGATCCCCAGTCGCTGCAGCAGCTCCTTGTCGCGCGCGTGAGCTCTCGCCCCGAGGAATAGGTGCTCCAGGATCTGCGAGGGCTCCGCGTCGTCGTCCCGAGCTCCCATGCCGCTCCAGTGGTCGTCTTCGCTCGCCTGTCTATGGAATTCCGAGTGTCCACAAGTCTCACCTGCTGCTCGATGTTTCAGTCGCGGCTCTTCGAGTTGGCGATCGCTACAGATCGAGCTCTTGACGGGGGCTGATGGGAGGTCGCTTCTCTCGCGTGCAGTACCGAGAGCAGGATGCGGCGGTCTTGAGTCACTTGGTGCTGCTCACCCAAGTCTGGTATGAACGAGCTCTATCCATTTTTCTGCATTGACAGCAACAATGATTCATTGTCGCTCGCAGGGGTCTGGACGAGATCGCCTTCCTGTCTTCCCGCCTGCGAAAGCTGTCGTTCAACTTCTGCCTCACCACACAGCAGTTCGAAGACTTGGTAGGGCTCCGTAGCAACCCGCTGTTTAGGACGATGCTGCAGCGCTGGTTCGCCACTTTCCAGAACATGAAGAGCAGCACTGTCGTCAACGGCCTCGAGTTTCTAACTGCGCTGGCATTGACTGCTGCAGACGGCAAACTGGAGGAAAAGGCTGGCGCTGTTTTCGACATCTTCGACTTTGACGACTCTGGGGCCATCACACGCGACGAGCTTGGGATCCTGGTCAAGTCGGCTGTTCGAGGTCTATCCAAAGCCACCAAGGGGCTGGGTCCTCGACTTGCAGTGCTGTGTCCCATGAGCGAAGTGGCAGAACTCACTCGCCAGTGCTTTGTGCACTGCGATCTGGACGACGAGCAAGATCTTTCACGAGCCCGATTCATTCTGTGGGTCAAGCAGACCCCGAAGATCGTAAATCTGCTGCGGTGTTTCGTGCAGCGAGAGTATCTGTCGGAAGAGGAAGCGGCTGTAGTGATCCAAAGGTGTTCACGGGGTATGATGGCGAGACGCGAAGCTGCAGAGCGTCGGCTTGAAATTCAGCTGGAAGTCGAGCAAGAGCTATCTCAAGCAGCTCAAAAGATTCAGGACGTGGTGGTCACGCGCAAGAAGAAGCGAGAGCGGTTGCGGCAGCAGAAGGTCGAGCAGTTTGCGCACCACGGCGCTGTCTACTCGTTCGGCGCCAATGCTCGAGCCCAGTTGGGCCACGCACACTTGGAACTCACTCGACACATTTCGTCTCCACTACTTGCAGCATTTTTCAAGAATAACGAGCTACGCATCTCTCGAGTATCGCTCAGCGAAACCCACGCGAGTGCTGTGGCGTCGGACGGTCAAGTATTCACTTGGGGAGCTGGTGTACCAGGATCGTTTGGTTTCCTTTTGCCACCACAGCCGCAGGACGGTAGCGGCTTCATCGCTGGAGGGGTGTCATTCGTCGACAGCCCACCAGGGTCGACGACCTAAACGACGTTATGATTGTCGACTCACGGCTCGGAAGTCAGCACTCCGTCGCATTGAGTGCCAGTGGAGTTGTTTACACATGGGGGTCTGGTGGCTACGGCCAACTGGGTCACGGCGACTTCGCTACCACTGACGAAGATGCAGAACGTAGTGACGCCATTTTCCGGTCTCAGTTTGATCCGCACACCGGTCGAGAGTATCCTGTGATTGATTTACCACTGCAGTTGGACTCGAGCTACTTTGAAGAGATGCGCGTGACGCAGGTGGCTTGCGGCTACTATTTCACTCTGGCCGTGACAGACGATGGCAGTGTGTTTAGCTGGGGTGAAGGCTCCGACGGGCAGTTGGGTCTCGGCTACTCTGATCACTTCCGTGTGGGATTTTGGATCCCAACATCAGTGGCAGCAACTTTGTGTACATTCCTTCCCCAACGCGTATTGATAGTCTTAAAGAGCCGATTACCAGCGTTGCGGTGGGTGGTAACCATGTATTTGCTGTTGGACGAGCCCCTGCACGGCATTTTGAGTGGGGCGCTTGGAAACGGAGAGGAGCTACTGATTCTCGAGAAAACACGTTTTCGCCTCAGGAAAATGCCGCTCTGTCAGCCTTGGGCGTACACCACATTGCTGCAGGCAAGGAGCACGCGCTAGCTGTGACGGCGCGAATTCAAGTCTCACTAACTGTTGATGAATACCCGTATCGTCAACGGCCCAGTAGCGCCAATTCCGATGGAAAAGATACTGAAGGCGATCCACTGAATGCCATCGCGTTATGTGCACAATTTGGGTCCCAACCGGCTCAACTCTCGAGAGCGATAGCGGGCGCGGTTTACGCTGTGCCATTGCCAACGCCCGAGTTCTCCAGTAGCCAAACCGTTTCAACCCCATCTGCTGCCTCCGCGCAGGCTTCAACAGCTCTCAGTGCTGCAGTGTGCAACCGCTCGGACTCGCATCTACGCTCCGGTCTTGCTCGAACCACGGGAAAAATCACGCTGCTTGGTCGAGGGACGCCATCGGGGTATTGGCTGTCCTTACTTGTCGATTCGTCACGGCCTGCAGAATTGCTCGAGATCCCATGCGTGCCTGCCGCTTTGGACCACCTCTCACAAGTACTGGCGTTCGTGCGGAGCTCTTTTACTCGCCCGAGCGATTATCAAGTCTGAAGCTGTACGTTCGACCGAACGAAGTTGTGAATCGCGTGGCTGTGCTGGAATTTGGCCAAGAAGATGTTGCGTTTGACACTGAGACGCTCGACGCAAGTGAGCTCATATCTCGACTTATGAACTCTTTGGTTGCACTCGTCAAGGACGCACAAGATGCAGGAGCAGTGGGGGTTGTAATTCTTTTTGACTTTCTTGAGGCTGATGCCTTTACTCTCGAAGTCGACGAGGAGGACGGAGATGCAGATGCGTTCAGGATTCCTGCCGTTATGGTGCGAAAGAATCGCCACGGCGAGCTGTTGCTTGAGCACCTGCGATCGCCAGGGCGCCGACCGTGGTCGATACTTTCGTACAAAGAGGATGTCCTCGGAAAGCAGGTGAGAAACGATTGATCATGTTGATATCCTAGGTGCTTATACTTGAGCAATGCGGCGTGAAGATTTTGATAGCGCAGAAAGCGGGGGCCAAGGCTGTTATCGTTGCACAGACTCGGGTGGATCCTGATCCAACAAGGGTAAGCAGTGCAAAACCACGATCGCTGTAAGTGGTTGCAATGACTAATGCACTGCTGGACGTTTTAGCTGGACATGAGCGTATTTGGCGCCGAAGAGGCCGGCAAGAGTCCAAGCACGGCAGGTGTCAAGATCCCCGTGATCTCAATCCCCTTTGACGTGAGGACACTCCTGCTGTGGTGAATACTTTACTTCGCATTGACTGCTTTTCCATTAGATTGGAGCACAGATGAAGGGAGCTTTATACGGCGTGGAAGCTGAGGATTCACAATGTCGAATCGCTCTCGTTGGCTCGGGAACTCTATACGCTTGGGGTTATGCTGAAAACGGGCGGCTTGGGCTGGTACGTTGTGCACATCCCTTTGCACAGGCAACCCTGGCTAATGTACGTGCTGGTTCAGGGCGACATTGAAAACGAGGGTCTGTTTCAAGCTGGTTACGATGGAGCTCGACAAAAGAGCTACCAGTTCGTTCAGGACCCCGAAGTTGTTTCCTCTTTGCTGTTCAAGGAGATCACCCACGTGTCTTGTGGCGAGGATAACTCGGCTGCGGTGTCGAGTACGTTTACTGTGTTGCGTGCTTCCGATACTGCGCTTCTGACCACGTTGTCGATTGTGTAGGCGATGGAGTGCTCCACTGCTGGGGCAGTGGCCGAGACGGCAAGCTGGGTACTGGATCGATGGAGGACGAAGACACTCCAGTGGCAATTAGTGCGCTGAGCTCCGTCCGCGTTGCGCAGGTCGAATGCGGCGTCCGTCAAACGGTATGTAGCCATGTCAACTTCAACATTGACAACGACTAGAAGCTCGTTCTAACGCTCTTGCCATGGGAAATTGCTTGCGTTCGAGCAGCTGGCAGTGACGTATAACCCCTCGCTGGATCGACTTGCATCCTAGCGGCAGACGCAGCAGATAGCTCTCGCTTAGGACAAAAACAACAGCAAGAATGTCGGCAGAGATCGATCATTGACCGCAAGACGGCAACACCAAGTCTTGTTCTGCAGCTATACTTTTTTCCCGCTAGGATAGTCATGCCAGATATTGTCTTGCACTCGTCGTGGACGTTTGAGGACATCGGTACTGTTCATCTTATCCTTCGTTCCCATATTCTGGGCAACCTGTACCCATTTCGCAGCGGCGGCTTTGCAGTCACGGCCGGTCATTCCTGCATTGGTGTCGTAGTAGAGGAAGATCGATCTGTAGGTGGACGATGGCTCGTGGCAAGAAGAAAGGACGTCGCGGTGACGACTCGGACTCGGACGACGGCAAGGCGGCGGCCCCACCCGCCCCCGCGTCTGCTGACGGCGAGGGCGACAAGAAGGCGGCGCGCAAGGAGAAGCTG
>JAAVTH010000125.1:0-36910 GCA_011947325.1 Phytophthora macrochlamydospora
TCTTATGTTGCAGCGATCCCGTCGCTGGCTGGTTCGGCAGCCGAGCTCGCAGGTTTTGCCCGAGTTGGGTCTGTTCGAGTTCCTCGTGCTGTGCTTCGAGCAGGTTGCGGTGGCTGGAGCGGCCATGAACTGCTTCCAGACGGCGTCAAGCGGCGCTAGTTCGAGTGGCTCTGCGTCTACCAGCAGCGGTGGCAATGCCCAGTTGCTGCAGCCCGCAGTCGCGCGGATCATCCCGCAGGCCTTGATGGTCATCGTCGTGCTGAGCTTCTGCATCGTGTGGGGCTCGCAACTGCTGCAGTGGGTCTTACGCTCGATACGACTCAAATGCGCCGACAGGATCAACTTCGCAGCTAGACGGCGATACCTGCCGCCGATCGTCGCGCTGCTCAAGATTTTCTTCCTGCTCTACGTGACGCTGCGTCTGAATGCCTCGACGGAGCTGCAGTGGAAGCAGGAGACGAGCGCTCTCTGCGCCGCTCTTATTCTCGTTGTCTGCGAAGTCGTCGACATCTTTGGCGTCTCTCACACGTGGATAGTAAGTCGCTCGAGAGGAGTCTCCGTCCACGACTGGCGCGAGCAGGACGGCGACGGACTCAGTCTGAAGCAATTCGTTCTCACCTTTACAGATCGCTGGAAAGACTGCGGCTTGGTGTCGTCGTTCCTGAGCCAGAGCGAGATGATCCTGCTCGTAGCGGAAATTCCGTCCATGGCGTGGGCCAGTTGGACATGTTGCCAGCGAGGCTCCACCCCAGAGCACGTTTCGTACCAACTGCACCGATGGGTGACCGTCTTGACGATCGTCATGGGGATGAACGTGATCCTGCCACGAACTCAAGTAGAAGACCACCTTACCGGAGCTATCGTCTTCCTAGTCGCTGACGTTGTGCTCACGGCGCTCAGACTGTTTGAAGGTCGTCATCGACGACGAGCACGGATGGAAAATGTCCGACTACAGCGGCTGACAATGTTAACTGTGGCTGCTGGAAACGAGTCGAGTCACGACGAGGGGATGCAGGCGACAATGAAGGCAAGGAGACGAGTTCGCAGAGTCACGTTGTGGAGTGCTCGCAACTGCTGACGACTTCGCAGCCAATTCCACCGCAGCGGTCGGACAGTGTGCTGAAGCAGTGTCTCGATTTCAGACGTCGTGGGGTTTGGAAGAGCTCCGTGCTGAGCGGAGTCGCTTTCAAGGAGTGGGCGTTTGCTGCAATGGACTGCGTCTACTCAATGTTGGTGGTGCTCAACTTCTACGAGACCACTGACGGCGCAGAAATCCAAACGATACCCGGACTGGTTACCAGTAGTGTTGTCAACTCTGTCGACGAGGAGGAAACGCTCATGAGGCAGGTGAATCGCACGAGTATGATCGTCTCGTCGGCCTTTTGGACGCTGCTCGGCTTATCCCTCGCTGGGCGGTATTACTTTCTGTATTCGTCACGACGCCAAATGATCCCTGGAGTCCCCCACTACTTTCCAGCATCTTCACCAAGTTCCACTCGGAAGCCTAACTATTTTGCGGTGGGCGTCGAAGTCACCAAGGTGGCGCTGCTACCAATCTCAATTTCCGTCTGCGCGTACATTCTCGTGGCAGCAAATATGTACGTGATGAAGCAAGGGGTGAATGTCTTCGTGGCCGGAGCAATCGGCGCCATTGCAGCAGCACGATCCGTTGACGCTTTTGGTCGTGCGATGCACGGTCTTGGCCGGTTCGACGGCGACCCGCCTGGGCTGGAAATGTTTGGAGGCTCCCCGTACGTCAAGGCTGGCACTGCCTTGCAGGTCTTCTGGGATCGGTTCAACGACTTCCTGGGCCCTTTGAGTCTCGACCACTTGGTGATCGCCTCCATCACTGCATCCGAAAACTTCATCGTCGTCTACTTCCTACTTTGTGTGCGTGTTGCATGCGTTGATTGCCTACGTAGACGCCGTGGATATTAAGGGCGCCACATACCGAGCGGAGCGACTCGGATACCTCGTGGCTGTGACGTTCCTCGTGCGGTACTCGGTCAAATATACTGAACGACAAGGTGCCGACCTGTACGCGCCCGTCGTGCTCGTCGCCATCGAGTTCTTCGTGCAGGTGAGCGCGTTGGTTTCGCACGGAAGAGTTTGGTGTGCCCGGCGAAGGGTAAAGTCGACAGCACGCATACCGATACTGTCGTCAATGTCCGAGCCCGACGAAGAATTGCCCGTGCTCAGTCCTGGTCAAGACTCTCCAAGCAACCACTACCAAAGGTGGGTTTCGACGACGAACCAGACGGATCGCCTCGCACTTCGAGACTACACAGCTAACTCCGTTGGGCTCAACCGATCCCTGTGAAGCGTCGCAAAATGAAAACATGGGCAAGGCGTCAAGAAGGAAACAACAGGACGAACGCAAGAAGCAGTTTCTTGGCGATGGTCGAAGTGCTGAAGATCGAGCAAACGCTCGGGCGATGCTCGACGCGCTTCAGAAGAAACTGGACGACGACGCGTTGAGAGAAGACGGTGCGTCTAGGTAAAGCGATGGGCGTGTTGGATTGCGTCTTTTTGACGGATGTGTTTTGCGCAGGGTTCTACTTTGTGAATGGGAAGTGCGTGGATTCGAGGAAGCCGCGTCTTTCATCCGGCATGAAGACACGCGACTTTAAAGAGCACAGCAAAATTGTCTCTGACGTTAGCATCGTCCGTATTGCTGGGACTAGTACTGCAAAGGAGTTGGTGCTACTATTCACCTTTGGTCTGGACTGGTGGGTTTGGTTTTCAGCGATTGCAAAGGTAGACAGCGAGACTCACCATTTCGTCGCAGTGTGTCGATTTGGAACTTCTCAAAAGGCAGCAAGCTGGCAAGTTTGAGTTTGTCTTCACTACACGGGAGATCCATTTGTGGCGCAGCAGTTTATTCGAAACACTTCGAGTGTCAATCGTCGATCATCTTCGCGTATGCTACACGTACGGAGTCTTGAAGGATGCAACAGATTATTTCCTACTAACGATACCTTTTTTGTAGACCAAGAAGTAGCCTTACACCTGTTCAACTTCGAAAAGCATGCGATTATCCCAGCTACATCTCCAGGAAAGACGTTCGATCTTGCAGCTGGATATTGCACGGGACATCAGCAAGCGATTTCAGCCATGACATTCAGTCACGATGGCGAACTGCTTGCAACCACATCTTGGGACTCTACGTGTATGGTTTGGAAAGTATCGCCTGGGGATAAAATGCAGCAGGTGCCACGTAAAACACCCAGTGATTTCAAAGAAGAGGTGCGCTTAGCTCTACTGTACGTTCTTCCGGTTCACGAAGATGGAGGATCATGTATCGCGTTCACAGCGGATGACGAAATGTTGATCACTTGTGGCGATTGTACCATTAAATTGTGGAATGTATCGAACTCTTCGCCGGCAAAAAGCGCTAATCAACGAGAGGAAGGCGATGGCTCAAAGGAAGCCTCGATTTCATTGTCAAGTCTCCTGTTAGAGTGGCAGGAGGCGATTCCGTTCTCGTTCTCGATCGACAAGTCCATGAATCTTTTCGCGTTCGAGGAATCGATGGCAGAGCTGATCTCCAACAACGACTGGGTCCACGACCACGATGGCAATAAACCGATGTCACTGCTTGCGCCTGCAAAAACTGAAGATGAACGCAACGAAGCCATCGATATCCAGCTGTGCCTAGAAGATATCATTGCTGAAGTTGATTCAAGTCACGACGGTCTTGAGGAGCAGTATCCATTTACAACCAAAGACAATCAAGAAGAGATTCAAAGCACTCGTGGAGTTAATGGAAGCAATGCGGATGTTGAAGCATTGACATCGGCTGAAAGTCGTCGACTGAAATCGCAATTCCAAAGGATGGAGGTTTTTGATTTCGAGAGGCTCTTTACGCCGGCCCTGGCCCTAAACATCACGAATGATGACCACTGCAACCCCATTCCAGTTAGAACTGTGGACATAAAGCCCCACCGTGCAAACTCGGATGGACGGTTGCTTCGCACATTTCAAAACATTACCGAGGTAAATGTTCTCTGGGTGAGGTATTCCAGCATCACATGCTCACCTTTTTTATGCTATCAGGATGGAATATTCTCTTCGCACGATCACTGATTGTGCTGTGGCACAGGAACTCGACTTGGTTGTGACAGTATCTCTGGACAAATCACTCAGGTATTGGTCGCTGGAGAAGGGTGTCGTGTTGGAAACAGTGCGTGACGCGCATAATGCTCCTATCACTTGTTGTGCTCTTACATCGCCGAGAACTTGTGACCTAAACATGTACGAGATGCTCCTGTCCACCGGTGGGTCGGACAATTTGGTTAAACTTTGGCGTCGAAGCACTCCAGCTAAGGCTGAGTGTGTTGTCTGCCTTTCGGGACACTACGACGCCATTACATCAGTCGCATTCGATCTGAATGGCGTCTTTCTGGTATCCTCAAGCGAAGACTCGACTGCGATTGTGTGGCGAGTTCGGCCGTCGAGTCCTGACCAGCCTGAAGTCCCCGTTGTGGACTCTGTCGAGCGCTTTTCGATTAGTATTTCTTGGACAGAGCCGCTGGCAAACGGCTCAAGAATTCTGTACTATATTGTACGCACTACGCAGATCAGCTCTTTTACTGGAGATGGTAGCGATATCAAGGCTGTTCCTGACACAGAAGTGCCCTCGAAGCATCTCTCGAAAACGATCGACAAGCTTCAACCAGGTGTGCAGTATACACTCCAGGTCGCTGCTGTGAACGAGGTGCGGAATTCTTGCGCGTATTTGCATCCTTCTCAAATATTGACGAATGTGCTGTGCCTTTATTCCTCTCAGATTGGAGATAGCCCATTCAGCGTACCGACAGAAGCGATCGAGACGCTTGCGTCCCCTCGCGAGTCGATCGACCCGTGCAGCCTACAGAGCGTCAAGCGACACGAATTACCCTCTCTTGGATGGCGCCGTGCCCTAACGGAGCACCAATTCTGACGTATACTATTCGATGTCAACCGGAAAATAGTATGTTCGTCCCGCCACGAGAACTCACAATTCCAGTAGCGGATCTGCACGCGCAAGGCATATCACCAGCCTATCGAGATGTTCCGCGTCAACTGGCATCGATGAAGTCGGGACTTTCATCACTGACTGTAGATCAAGCAGGCGGTATTGCCATTAAAGCAGCCAAAAGGACCAGCAAGTACAAGAAGCCTAAGATGGCAAGCCAAGCTCGCACTGGAGACTCGCAGCTGCATCCCACCAGGCTGGCAGTGGCCAGTTTGGCGAGAGTCCCAGCTACGCTATCTTACACCGTCGACGATCTCTGGCCTGGCGAAGTTTACCAGTTTGTTGTGGCGGCATCCAATCGATGTGGGACCGGAGAGTTCTCTCGTGTGAGCGAGTACGTCAAGATGGATTGCATGGCACCCGATCAACCGCTGAAACCCGTGGTTCTAAGAGTTGACAAGATGGAATTGGTCGTTCAGTGGGAAAAGCCTCGCTGCAATGGCAGTGAGATACTCCAGTACTCGGTTCGGTGGCGACAAACTGTCGAAAACGGTGATCGCTTGGTTGAGCAGGAGGAAGTTTTGCTGTCACGATCAATTGTCGGGACCAAGTACACCATCAGTGGGTTAGAGCCCGGTAGTCCGGTGCAGGTGTGGGTCTCGGCCTCCAACCTAGTGGACAACAAGCTGCTAACCTCGCTGGAGTCTCCACCTGCCGACGCTGTTTGTACTCTCTGCGACGTTCCTGACACCCCCGCAGCACCAACACTGTCGGAGCCGTCCGCACACACAATGACGATCTCTTGGATGCCTCCAAAGCGGAACGGACTTCCCATCGACTCTTACGAGATTGCTCTCTACTCTGAAGACACGCAGTTTGGGGTTCATGTCCGACAGATCTTTCGCGAGCTTGTGCTTAACCCAGTCGAACTGCACCACGTTAACATGGATGCAACAGTAGCGTATGCCATGCGGCATCTCCGCGGCGGAACGTTTTACAGCGCTACTGTGAGCGCTCGCAATACGCTCGGACTCAGTGGGATCAGTTCCGCTTCGACACCGGTGCAGACCAAAGCCCCCACCGTCCCCGATTCCGTCGTTGACGCCCCTATCATCTCTGATGTGACTCCTACTAGTGCGTTGGTGTCTTGGAAATTACCAGTTCACGACGGTGGCGCGGCATTGCAGAGTTTCCACGTTGAGTACTCCGTCCGATTGAATCGGAGTGATGCCCAGTCAAGTGACACAACGGAGAGCGGTGGCGACATCACAGTGTCGCGTGGGCTTCAGTTGAACGCGACGTTCCTCAAACCTCATCGAGTGTATCGGTTCCGAGTGTCGTCCGAAAACCGAGTGGGTCGTGCCATCCCCAGCAGTTGGTCAGAGGAGTGCGCCACCCCCAGTCTGGTGGAGTTTACCGTCACGAGATACTTCGCCCACCGCCCGGTCGAGGAGCACAGCGCCGCTCGATTTATTCAGAGAAGATATCGTGCTTGGAGGCAGAATGTGGTGATGCAAGCTCGGTACACGGCTGCGCTGGTGGAGGTCCTCCGTCACTGGCATTTTTGATAGGCATTTATTTTCAACACCGGAATAGTTTATCGTCACCAATTGGGGAACAAGTAAAATATCCGTCGAGCTCGAGACGCCCAGGAAGCGCCAACTTGGCGTCGGCTGCTCCACAACCGTCCATGCAGGCTGCAGCGACCTTTTACAGGTTGCAAAAGACATTCTTGCACCCGGATCCCGCAACGCCATCGGCCCTTCAGCGATATCTTCCCAAAGATCGCTAACTAGCATTTCAACGATGCTTATCAACTTTGATGCCAATCAAGCGGTGCTTATCAAAATCTTGTCGACCTTTCACCTGGCGTGAGATCCCTCGAAACGAAATCCTTCACGGGTCCCAGTCGAGCACTCTCATTCTCCAATTCGCCACCGAGTGTCCAAGTTTCAAAGTTCTTCGCCGGAACCAATCCAAGTCCGCCACCGGACCAAACGTCTAAACATGAAGCTTGTTCATGCGGTCGGCGCGTCGCTGACGCTGCTGCAGACGCTCGCAGTGCTGCCCATAGTGTTCGGCAGCGGCATGCTCGTCGACTTTGTCGACAACCCGGCGACGGACTGGACCGCTTTGCTTGCGTCCGAGTCGCTCGTGAACGGCGTGCAGCTGCTGGCCATGGACGGCGAGGACGACGGGAGCAGTCAAGGACAGACCGACGACCCGTCGTCTCTCGTCGTGGCGCAGCTACGTCAGCCAGGAGACTCTAACGTGTTCGACCAGGTCTTCCCCGCCGCGACCACGGCGGCCCCAACAAACACAACAGCCCCATCCATGTTGGCGTCGGATTTGGAAGCGGCGGAGTTGCTCACCGACTCGACGGAAACTTCGCTGCGGAAACGCCTCAATATCACGGAGAGGAAGCTGCTGTCAGTGACAGACATCACCACGTGTTCATCCACTAGCCCCACGGCAACCGGCTCGGTCAACGTGTTGATCACGTTGTCGTCGTGTTATTCCGGCTACGGCCAGTCGTTGGTGGACAATTGGATTGAGGGCCTCAAGAAGCAGAACCCACTCTACTTCAAGGGCGACGCCATGAATTCCATTAACTACGTCAAGAAGCTCATTGACGACGGTTGCAACTGCCCGCTGGCGGCGGATACAAAGTTCGACTCCGCCGACACTACGGTCTACGCCGCCGTGATCAGCATCACGGTCTACCAAAAGGCGGCGACGACGGTCGAAAACTTCGTGAGCGCCAAGAAGATCCCGGTGCATCTCAAGTACGTGTACTACCACTACCCGGACCTGGTCACTGCTATCGGCGGCTACAACCCGATCCGCTTCTACAACGCTAACGGGAAATGCTTCATGGACACCATCGACCCCTTCACGGTCTCGCGTGCCGTCCACTGCAGCAAACTACCAGGTGGCGTCCCGACCTCCTACGTCGACGCAAATGGCGTACGCCAGTGCGTTTGCGGCTGTGCAGAGAATTATGCAATCCAGAACGGCGTCTGCACTGCAGTGGTGGACACGGCTTGTCAATGTCCATGGGAGAAGGCTGGTGATGGCGGCTACAAGTTCGAGGTGACGGACCAGGAGTCGCTGTACAAGTCCGCCTCAGGCGCATGCGTCATCAAGAACCTCTCCCCGGGCGTCATCCCGGTACCAATTCCTCGGGATAACTACGTCGACCACATCCGCACCAACGATGGCGATCTCACGAGCCCGCTGACGGCTACGTCTCCTCAGATCGACCTGACCAAGCAGAAGGCGAGCGTGTCGGTCAAGCAGGGCACCAATCCTGCCAGCACTGAAGTAGGCGACACAAACCCTACGACGGTCTCGTTCACGTGGAAGGACTTCCAAAGCGCCAGTCCTACCAAGCTCAGCAACCTCGAGTTCAACTTCGTCGGCAAGTACAACATCGGCCTCCTTGCCAGAGACTACAATACCGACACTGCCACGTGCAGCGGCTGTCTCGCTATCGTTGATTCCCGTCGCCCCATCCCGAGTCCGAGCTACCAGTGCCCGACAAGCGTCGGCAGCGTGACGACTGAGCTGACGGCCACCAACATCCAAAGCGCTCAGACCACCCTCAATGCCGTCGGGCTGTACAAGGACAAAGCGCTCAACGATCCGTGCAGTCCCAACGTCCGCTGCGATGACGACTTGCTCAAGCTCAAGAAGTTCTGCGAGACGGGCTACGAAACCCCACTAACGAGTCTCAGTGGCGCCTCGACCTTCTTTGACAAGACCGCCGTAAAATCCGACCTCATCGACCGACTCAAGATTAGCCCTTTCGACAGCACCGCCAAGCGCGCAGCATCAGTCACGGATGTGTGCACTCGCTGCGCGTACGAATCCACCAAGCTACGCGAATGGTGGACCCCGTACTCGTGCAGCCCCACGGCAGCGTCTCCGGTTGTGTCCCAGTGCGATGGCATCGAAAGTACCCGATGTACTGTCGAGCAGTGCGTTCAAGTCAACGGCAAGTCCATCGCCTCGTCGATTGCGACGCTTACGGATACTGTGAAGGCCAACTCCAAGAATGTCGTCAAGAATCTCAACAACGACGCCAGCACGAGCGACGACGCCCTCAAGGCCAAATACAGTTTAGATACCTCGGTTCACGTCGCGCTGGAATGCAGCGAGTTCCCAACTGTATCCGCTTACCAGCTTCTCGCCACTGACGGCGACGACCAAATCGACAGAAGCACGGAGACGTGCTCGTACACTTCAAAATCGTGGACTTGATCAATATCGCATCAACCACCGCGTCCTCTTCCAGCGACGCGCTCTTGTCCACCTCCGAGATCCAGAGCTTCGTGTCATGGCGCTACAACATAGACTCGGGCAACTGGAAGGCGTGGAGCGCAACTGCCCAGGAGACGTTCGCCAAGGCATCCAGCACCATCACCGTGGAGGCTTGGACGCAGTGCGGAATTGTAGCGACGTTCACGTTCAAGGTTGAGCTGCACCTGAACAATATCATCCACGTGTGCGACTACTTCGAGAGCATGTGGTACCAGTCCACGGTGGCCCCGCAGTTCATCGCGTCGCAGCAGTTCTGCCTCTTCCCCAAGAGCGATTTCGCCGAGATCACGTTTGACTACCACCCCAACATCGGCATTGATTTCGACACCGACAAGTTCCAGCTGAGCGTAGCCGACATTGCGTGTTCCATCAACTATGACGGCGTGGACGGTGTCGCCATCGTGGGCCCCGACGACTACAAGAAGTCGTTCGAGATCGTCAAGCAGTTCTCCGTGAACGGGTTGAGCTCCCCACCAAGGAGAAGACCCTCTTCACCACCACGTGCAAGTTCACGTACTCGCGCAAGACGGACAACAAGCAGGTCTTCCAGACGTGCAACCAAAAGTTCATCCTTAAGGACTGCGATATCCCCGTGTTCAACAAGCCGTGCGAGCTCGATGGCAAGTGCGACTTTAACAAGTGCGCGTTGAAGTCTGTGGCGAAACCAGATCTGTACCAGGCCTGCGGTGGGAATCGCATCGCGCCGAATTCCGCGGGCAAGACGGCCCTGACGACGACCGACAGCACGTGCTGCGACTCGTGCGATACCCAGTACTATTCGACGCAGTGTGTGTCGGTCAATAACTTCCCAGCCTCCGCGGCGTCTCCGCTTGCTCCATTGAAGCGTTGCGAGGCAGTTGCCAAGACCACGACGACCACGACAACAGGAAATTATCTGGCGCTGGAGGGCACCACCGTCGCGGGGAAGAGCGTACCAACGATTGCGACCGCCTTGCTTGCTGCAAGTGCCATGGTGGCTCTAGTTGCGCTGGTGGTGGTGAAGCGACGTCAACCAAAGGTGAAGATGGAGGACGACGTGTACTACCCATTGATGAACTAGACGCTACTAGTCGTCGATGTCGGATACGTTTTTCATGTTAGGCTGCATTTATCATTGACACCATAGCTAGTTCAAGTGGGAGTGGCTAATACTACTCATGCAAGCAACTACAACAAGCATAAGCAAATACAAACAGTTTTCCACAACTCTGTAGCGATGTGCTATGGTCACTCCAGTAGCGCGTAGTAGACGTCACTTTCGTCCTTGCTCCACTTGGCGGCTCGGTGTTTAGCGACGATCGTCGCCACAACGGCAATCATGGCACCAGCCACAAGCAGAGCCGCCTTGGTGAGGTACGGACTCTGTTGCTCCGCTTCTTCCTCGGCGAGCTGCAGATTGGACTTATTCGCAGACAGAGCAAGTTGCGGCGGGTTCCACTGGCACGTCTGTACTCCTTCGCCGGCCGGTTGGTCTTCGACGAGGTTCTCGCACGAAAGCGGCGTCGAGCACTCGCTGCAGCACTTGCCTGTCAGTGTCTTCAGTTTGGTCTCTCCGCCAGTTCTATCACTCGCAAACTCAAACACTTTTCCGCCGCAGGCTCCGTTCGGGCCTGGGGAAGCGGACGAATACGGACACTCGTTTGGTTTGCAGATTTCGTCGTCGCCGTTTTGCACGAGATCAACTGGGTCGCAGTCTGTAATCGAGAACGTGTGCGGGCATGTGTGGGTCTCGGTGGTTCCAGCGTCAAAATGAGAGAACGTGAAGTCACACGTCAGCTGCACTGCCGTGTTTTCCGAGGTCACTGGGTCATCGACCAGCTCCACAGCAAACGAGTCGGAAATCACGATCCGGTTGTCGCCATTGGTAGCCCACGAAACTCCAAGGTCGGCTGAGGTCACAGAGGCGATCGACGCACTTTCGTCGGCCACCGTGATGTAGCACTTTACGTCGGTATAGCGACCTTGCACCGAGTTGGCGTCGTGGGTCACGCCGACCTGGTTGTCGTAGTTGAATGTCAGCACAGCTAAGTCGGTCTTAGGATACGTGCAGATGTGGATGTCGATGGTTTCTGGCTTAGTTGGGATGTAGCCCAGCATGGAGACGAATGATCCGCACACGTCATGCGAGCTGTGAGGGTGCAAGATAACGGTGAACGCCTCCACAAACGAACGTCCGCAAGGCGTCCAAGCTTCCACCAGCACGCTGGTTTCTGCCTCGCTGAAGAGAGAGCTGGTCGTCGTCGTTCCATTCCTGCCATTCCTCCACACCGACAGTGTACCGCCAGTAGACGAAATCATTGACGTCGTACGAACTCGGAACTTCGGACGCCCAGCCGGTAGTGCGGGAGAACAGCTCGCTGAGCCTTGGTTGGTACTTACAATTGTCGGTCCCGTCAAACGAAGTGCACACGATCGTGTTGTGAATCGTGTGAGCATCAAGCTCCACGGTCTCCGGCAGTCCACCCACAACAGTAGCTGACTTCAATTGGGACGCCTCTGACACGGTTGCACTAGCTGACACTAACGTCGTCGACGGGACCCGTAAGCAGTGGTCGAATGTACACGTATCGCTTCCTTGAGTGATCAGAGGCGCATCCGTTGGGTCAACGTCGCATGTGTAGTCATAAGCATGCTCCATCAGCGTTGTGGACTTTGAGCAGCACCGCGTGCACTGAAGCAAACCCAATCCAACTTCGGACAGAGTTGGCAACTTCGACACTGCGCTGATTGCACCGTCAAGTAAATCGGTTAGGATGTCATTGCCAAAGCACAGGTCATCAAATGAGGCCAGAGGCGTTGGCACGTCCGAGAAAAAGTCTTTCGTCAGCACAGCGGATTGGTCGTCGCATCGGTCCTTCGGGTCGCTTGGTGCGTTGTTTTGAACGTTAGCATCGGCATAGAAGGATCGGAACTGACCCTCCCTCGACTGTGCTTCGCCTAAAGTGTCTGCTGAGAAGAGGGGGATCTCTTCTTGCACAGTAGCGGACTGACACGGAGTGAGAGCTGTAGGTGGGTAGTCATCTACAACAGCGACGCAGCTGCTACACTGGGAGATATGACGGTAGTCTGTGGCTGACAACGATAAATCGTACACGCCAAATGAATTGAACGTGACCTCGTTCTCGAACGTGTCAGAGTTGACTTCGTAGTTCTTCCAGGTGGACTTGTGAATATCGGAAGCAATTTCACCGTGCTTCTTCGACGTGATGGAGATGACTGGGTTATCCTCGGTGGCGTCGAACTTGTTAACACGCATGTTACCCACGTAGTTATCTTCCGGGATCGGTGGGGAGAGCGAGCAATCCTCCACCAATTTCAACACGTTCTTACCAGAGCTCCACGAGCACTTTCCGTTGGCAGCTACCACCGACTCCCAGTGGCAAATCTTGACACACAACTCGCCCTGCACAAATAACCTTCAGGGCAGTTTTTCACACAAGTATCACCATCCGCCGAATAGCCCGCCGGACAGTCCTTCACGCACGAGTCGCCATCCGCCGAATAGCCCGCCGGACAATCCTTCACGCAGTCGTCCCCGTTGGGAGAATAGCCCGCTGAGCAGTCCTTCACACACGTTTCCCCCACCGCCGTGTAGCCGAGCGGACAGCTCTTCACGCAGTAGTCGCCAACGGCGTAGTGATCCGCCGGACAGTCCTTCACACACGAGTCGCCATCAGCCGAGTAGCCTGCCGGACACTCTTTCAAGCACGAGTCGCCGGCGGCGTAGTAGCCTTCGGGACACGACTTCACACACGAATCGTCGGCAGCGTAGTAGCCCGCAGGGCAATCCTTCACGCAGTTGTCGCCGTCTGCAGAATACCCTGCCGGGCAGTCCTTCACGCACGCATCGTCGACTGCCGAATAGCCCTCGGGACAACTCTTCACACAGGTATCGCCCACAGGGTAATATCCGGCGGCACAATCCTTCACGCAGTCGTCGCCGCTCGGCGAATAGCCCGCGGAGCAATCCTTCACGCACGTGTCATCGACAGGAGAGTAGCCGAGCGGGCAGATCTTCACGCAATAGTCCCCGGCCGGGAAGTAGCCCCCGGGCAGTCCTTCACACGAGTCACCATCCGCCGAATAGCCCGCCGGACAGTCCTTCACGCACGAGTCGCCATCCGCCGAATAGCCCGCCGGACAATCCTTCACGCAGTCGTCCCCGTTGGGAGAATAGCCCGCTGAGCAGTCCTTCACACACGTTTCCCCCACCGCCGTGTAGCCGAGCGGACAGCTCTTCACGCAGTAGTCGCCAACGGCGTAGTGATCCGCCGGACAGTCCTTCACACACGAGTCGCCATCAGCCGAGTAGCCTGCCGGACACTCTTTCAAGCACGAGTCGCCGGCGGCGTAGTAGCCTTCGGGACACGACTTCACACACGAATCGTCGGCAGCGTAGTAGCCCGCAGGGCAATCCTTCACGCAGTTGTCGCCGTCTGCAGAATACCCTGCCGGGCAGTCCTTCACGCACGCATCGTCGACTGCCGAATAGCCCTCGGGACAACTCTTCACACAGGTATCGCCCACAGGGTAATATCCGGCGGCACAATCCTTCACGCAGTCGTCGCCGCTCGGCGAATAGCCCGCGGAGCAATCCTTCACGCACGTGTCATCGACAGGAGAGTAGCCGGGCGGGCAGATCTTCACGCAATAGTCCCCGGCCGGGAAGTAGCCCCCGGGCAGTCCTTCACACACGAGTCACCATCCGCCGAATAGCCCGCCGGACAGTCCTTCACGCACGAGTCGCCATCCGCCGAATAGCCCGCCGGACAGTCCTTCACGCACGAGTCGCCATCCGCCGAATAGCCCGCCGGACAATCCTTCACGCAGTCGTCCCCGTTGGGAGAATAGCCCGCTGAGCAGTCCTTCACACACGTTTCCCCACCGCCGTGTAGCCGAGCGGACAGCTCTTCACGCAGTAGTCGCCAACGGCGTAGTGATCCGCCGGACAGTCCTTCACACACGAGTCGCCATCAGCCGAGTAGCCTGCCGGACACTCTTTCAAGCACGAGTCGCCGGCGGCGTAGTAGCCTTCGGGACACGACTTCACACACGAATCGTCGGCAGCGTAGTAGCCCGCAGGGCAATCCTTCACG
Source organism: Phytophthora macrochlamydospora (assembly GCA_011947325.1). NCBI lineage: Eukaryota > Oomycota > Peronosporomycetes > Peronosporales > Peronosporaceae > Phytophthora > Phytophthora macrochlamydospora. The sequence goes on from JAAVTH010000125.1 coordinate 14,377, forward strand.
CAGTTGTCGCCGTCTGCAGAATACCCTGCCGGGCAGTCCTTCACGCACGCATCGTCGACTGCCGAATAGCCCTCGGGACAACTCTTCACACAGGTATCGCCCACAGGGTAATATCCGGCGGCACAATCCTTCACGCAGTCGTCGCCGCTCGGCGAATAGCCCGCGGAGCAATCCTTCACGCACGTGTCATCGACAGGAGAGTAGCCGAGCGGGCAGATCTTCACGCAATAGTCCCCGGCCGGGAAGTAGCCCCCGGGCAGTCCTTCACACACGAGTCACCATCCGCCGAATAGCCCGCCGGACAGTCCTTCACGCACGAGTCGCCATCCGCCGAATAGCCCGCCGGACAATCCTTCACGCAGTCGTCCCCGTTGGGAGAATAGCCCGCTGAGTAGTCCTTCACACACGTTTCCCCACCGCCGTGTAGCCGAGCGGACAGCTCTTCACGCAGTAGTCGCCAACGGCGTAGTGATCCGCCGGACAGTCCTTCACACACGAGTCGCCATCAGCCGAGTAGCCTGCCGGACACTCTTTCAAGCACGAGTCGCCGGCGGCGTAGTAGCCTTCGGGACACGACTTCACACACGAATCGTCGGCAGCGTAGTAGCCCGCAGGGCAATCCTTCACGCAGTTGTCGCCGTCTGCAGAATACCCTGCCGGGCAGTCCTTCACGCACGCATCGTCGACTGCCGAATAGCCCTCGGGACAACTCTTCACACAGGTATCGCCCACAGGGTAATATCCGGCGGCACAATCCTTCACGCAGTCGTCGCCGCTCGGCGAATAGCCCGCGGAGCAATCCTTCACGCACGTGTCATCGACAGGAGAGTAGCCGAGCGGGCAGATCTTCACGCAATAGTCCCCGGCCGGGAAGTAGCCCCCGGGCAGTCCTTCACACACGAGTCACCATCCGCCGAATAGCCCGCCGGACAGTCCTTCACGCACGAGTCGCCATCCGCCGAATAGCCCGCCGGACAGTCCTTCACGCACGAGTCGCCATCCGCCGAATAGCCCGCCGGACAATCCTTCACGCAGTCGTCCCCGTTGGGAGAATAGCCCGCTGAGCAGTCCTTCACACACGTTTCCCCCACCGCCGTGTAGCCGAGCGGACAGCTCTTCACGCAGTAGTCGCCAACGGCGTAGTGATCCGCCGGACAGTCCTTCACACACGAGTCGCCATCAGCCGAGTAGCCTGCCGGACACTCTTTCAAGCACGAGTCGCCGGCGGCGTAGTAGCCTTCGGGACACGACTTCACACACGAATCGTCGGCAGCGTAGTAGCCCGCAGGGCAATCCTTCACGCAGTTGTCGCCGTCTGCAGAATACCCTGCCGGGCAGTCCTTCACGCACGCATCGTCGACTGCCGAATAGCCCTCGGGACAACTCTTCACACAGGTATCGCCCACAGGGTAATATCCGGCGGCACAATCCTTCACGCAGTCGTCGCCGCTCGGCGAATAGCCCGCGGAGCAATCCTTCACGCACGTGTCATCGACAGGAGAGTAGCCGAGCGGGCAGATCTTCACGCAATAGTCCCCGGCCGGGAAGTAGCCCCCGGGCAGTCCTTCACACACGAGTCACCATCCGCCGAATAGCCCGCCGGACAGTCCTTCACGCACGAGTCGCCATCCGCCGAATAGCCCGCCGGACAGTCCTTCACGCACGAGTCGCCATCCGCCGAATAGCCCGCCGGACAATCCTTCACGCAGTCGTCCCCGTTGGGAGAATAGCCCGCTGAGCAGTCCTTCACACACGTTTCCCCACCGCCGTGTAGCCGAGCGGACAGCTCTTCACGCAGTAGTCGCCAACGGCGTAGTGATCCGCCGGACAGTCCTTCACACACGAGTCGCCATCAGCCGAGTAGCCTGCCGGACACTCTTTCAAGCACGAGTCGCCGGCGGCGTAGTAGCCTTCGGGACACGACTTCACACACGAATCGTCGGCAGCGTAGTAGCCCGCAGGGCAATCCTTCACGCAGTTGTCGCCGTCTGCAGAATACCCTGCCGGGCAGTCCTTCACGCACGCATCGTCGACTGCCGAATAGCCCTCGGGACAACTCTTCACACAGGTATCGCCCACAGGGTAATATCCGGCGGCACAATCCTTCACGCAGTCGTCGCCGCTCGGCGAATAGCCCGCGGAGCAATCCTTCACGCACGTGTCATCGACAGGAGAGTAGCCGAGCGGGCAGATCTTCACGCAATAGTCCCCGGCCGGGAAGTAGCCCCCGGGCAGTCCTTCACACACGAGTCACCATCCGCCGAATAGCCCGCCGGACAGTCCTTCACGCACGAGTCGCCATCCGCCGAATAGCCCGCCGGACAATCCTTCACGCAGTCGTCCCCGTTGGGAGAATAGCCCGCTGAGCAGTCCTTCACACACGTTTCCCCACCGCCGTGTAGCCGAGCGGACAGCTCTTCACGCAGTAGTCGCCAACGGCGTAGTGATCCGCCGGACAGTCCTTCACACACGAGTCGCCATCAGCCGAGTAGCCTGCCGGACACTCTTTCAAGCACGAGTCGCCGGCGGCGTAGTAGCCTTCGGGACACGACTTCACACACGAATCGTCGGCAGCGTAGTAGCCCGCAGGGCAATCCTTCACGCAGTTGTCGCCGTCTGCAGAATACCCTGCCGGGCAGTCCTTCACGCACGCATCGTCGACTGCCGAATAGCCCTCGGGACAACTCTTCACACAGGTATCGCCCACAGGGTAATATCCGGCGGCACAATCCTTCACGCAGTCGTCGCCGCTCGGCGAATAGCCCGCGGAGCAATCCTTCACGCACGTGTCATCGACAGGAGAGTAGCCGAGCGGGCAGATCTTCACGCAATAGTCCCCGGCCGGAAGTAGCCCCCGGGCAGTCCTTCACACACGAGTCACCATCCGCCGAATAGCCCGCCGGACAGTCCTTCACGCACGAGTCGCCATCCGCCGAATAGCCCGCCGGACAATCCTTCACGCAGTCGTCCCCGTTGGGAGAATAGCCCGCTGAGCAGTCCTTCACACACGTTTCCCCCACCGCCGTGTAGCCGAGCGGACAGCTCTTCACGCAGTAGTCGCCAACGGCGTAGTGATCCGCCGGACAGTCCTTCACACACGAGTCGCCATCAGCCGAGTAGCCTGCCGGACACTCTTTCAAGCACGAGTCGCCGGCGGCGTAGTAGCCTTCGGGACACGACTTCACACACGAATCGTCGGCAGCGTAGTAGCCCGCAGGGCAATCCTTCACGCAGTTGTCGCCGTCTGCAGAATACCCTGCCGGGCAGTCCTTCACGCACGCATCGTCGACTGCCGAATAGCCCTCGGGACAACTCTTCACACAGGTATCGCCCACAGGGTAATATCCGGCGGCACAATCCTTCACGCAGTCGTCGCCGCTCGGCGAATAGCCCGCGGAGCAATCCTTCACGCACGTGTCATCGACAGGAGAGTAGCCGAGCGGGCAGATCTTCACGCAATAGTCCCCGGCCGGGAAGTAGCCCCCGGGCAGTCCTTCACACACGAGTCACCATCCGCCGAATAGCCCGCCGGACAGTCCTTCACGCACGAGTCGCCATCCGCCGAATAGCCCGCCGGACAATCCTTCACGCAGTCGTCCCCGTTGGGAGAATAGCCCGCTGAGCAGTCCTTCACACACGTTTCCCCCACCGCCGTGTAGCCGAGCGGACAGCTCTTCACGCAGTAGTCGCCAACGGCGTAGTGATCCGCCGGACAGTCCTTCACACACGAGTCGCCATCAGCCGAGTAGCCTGCCGGACACTCTTTCAAGCACGAGTCGCCGGCGGCGTAGTAGCCTTCGGGACACGACTTCACACACGAATCGTCGGCAGCGTAGTAGCCCGCAGGGCAATCCTTCACGCAGTTGTCGCCGTCTGCAGAATACCCTGCCGGGCAGTCCTTCACGCACGCATCGTCGACTGCCGAATAGCCCTCGGGACAACTCTTCACACAGGTATCGCCCACAGGGTAATATCCGGCGGCACAATCCTTCACGCAGTCGTCGCCGCTCGGCGAATAGCCCGCGGAGCAATCCTTCACGCACGTGTCATCGACAGGAGAGTAGCCGAGCGGGCAGATCTTCACGCAATAGTCCCCGGCCGGGAAGTAGCCCCCGGGCAGTCCTTCACACACGAGTCACCATCCGCCGAATAGCCCGCCGGACAGTCCTTCACGCACGAGTCGCCATCCGCCGAATAGCCCGCCGGACAGTCCTTCACGCACGAGTCGCCATCCGCCGAATAGCCCGCCGGACAATCCTTCACGCAGTCGTCCCCGTTGGGAGAATAGCCCGCTGAGCAGTCCTTCACACGTTTCCCCACCGCCGTGTAGCCGAGCGGACAGCTCTTCACGCAGTAGTCGCCAACGGCGTAGTGATCCGCCAGACAGTCCTTCACACACGAGTCGCCATCCGCCGAATAGCCCGCCGGACAGTCCTTCACGCACGAGTCGCCATCCGCCGAATAGCCCGCCGGACAATCCTTCACGCAGTCGTCCCCGTTGGGAGAATAGCCCGCTGAGCAGTCCTTCACACACGTTTCCACCGCCGTGTAGCCGAGCGGACAGCTCTTCACGCAGTAGTCGCCAACGGCGTAGTGATCCGCCGGACAGTCCTTCACACACGAGTCGCCATCAGCCGAGTAGCCTGCCGGACACTCTTTCAAGCACGAGTCGCCGGCGGCGTAGTAGCCTTCGGGACACGACTTCACACACGAATCGTCGGCAGCGTAGTAGCCCGCAGGGCAATCCTTCACGCAGTTGTCGCCGTCTGCAGAATACCCTGCCGGGCAGTCCTTCACGCACGCATCGTCGACTGCCGAATAGCCCTCGGGACAACTCTTCACACAGGTATCGCCCACAGGGTAATATCCGGCGGCACAATCCTTCACGCAGTCGTCGCCGCTCGGCGAATAGCCCGCGGAGCAATCCTTCACGCACGTGTCATCGACAGGAGAGTAGTCGAGCGGGCAGATCTTCACGCAATAGTCCCCGGCCGGGAAGTAGCCCCCGGGCAGTCCTTCACACACGAGTCACCATCCGCCGAATAGCCCGCCGGACAGTCCTTCACGCACGAGTCGCCATCCGCCGAATAGCCCGCCGGACAGTCCTTCACGCACGAGTCGCCATCCGCCGAATAGCCCGCCGGACAATCCTTCACGCAGTCGTCCCCGTTGGGAGAATAGCCCGCTGAGCAGTCCTTCACACACGTTTCCCCACCGCCGTGTAGCCGAGCGGACAGCTCTTCACGCAGTAGTCGCCAACGGCGTAGTGATCCGCCGGACAGTCCTTCACACACGAGTCGCCATCAGCCGAGTAGCCTGCCGGACACTCTTTCAAGCACGAGTCGCCGGCGGCGTAGTAGTTTATCAGTTTCGGAGATCTGTGGGGGAGGGCGGCCAAATACAAGAGTGCCGTCCCCCAGCAGTTCAGGCGGATGGAGGCCACGTGGCCTCCACAGCTGCCCTACGTCTGCTGTTATATTAAAAATACTATACTATACAATTCCTAGACATTTAAATCCTTTCCTCTGATTGGATACACTCACCCCTCCACAGAAATCACTCTCACTTCGGAATCTTCGCTGGACTGCCGCCGCCCGACCGCTGTTACTGGGCCGCCGCCGCTGTTACTGGGCCGCCGCCGCTGTTACTGGGCCGCCGCTGCTGTTACTGGGCCACCGCTGCTGTTGTTGGGCCGCTGCTGTTTGGGCCGCCGCCGCTTGTTGGGCCGCCGCTGCTGTTGTTGGGCCGCTGCTGTTGTTGGGCCGCTGCTGTTGGACCGCCGCCGCTTGTTGGGCCGCTGCCGCTGTTGGGCCGCCGCTGCTGTTGGGCCGCCGCTGCTGTTACTGGGCCGCCGCTGCTGTTACTGGGCCACCGCTGCTGTTGTTGGGCCGCTGCTGTTTGGGCCGCCGCCGCTTGTTGGGCCGCCGCTGCTGTTGGCTGGGCTGTGGAGCGTGGAATTCGTCGGCGCTTGGCTGTCCTCGGTGCTTCGGTACCGTGGCCGGATCCTGGTGTTGGATGGAGACCGCCGCTTCTGCAGCTCGGTCGTCGGCCACGGCCCCTGTGGTTGTCGGCTTGACTGGTGACGTTGAGCCGCTCGTTGTGCAGGCTGTAGAAGCCCTGCTGATCTCTGTGGAGTCGTCCGTTGATGGCTCCTGTGAGGACGGACGTGTCGTCCCACCTTCTCCGCCGCCTGCGGTGCCTTCCCTCCCGTTAACTGATGATAATAGACCAAGTGTCGATGACGATCTATGCGGCTTGGCAGATGAGCTTAACGCTGCGGATGACGATGGTCCCGACAGAAGCCGCCCGCTTCCGAGACTTCGTCGCCGTGCAGATATTCCGCGCGTCTGTCACCCAAAGCCATTGCCTCCCCGCCAGAGCGGCATCCCACTTCCAATTGGAAGAACCACTACGACTTGACGGCTCCCATTGACCCCAACAAACGTTTCGACTTAGTGCGTTTGTTGGATAGCGATGGTGATCCCCACACCGGTCATATCTCGTGCAGTGGAGAGGCCGTCCTCTTGAATTGAGCTACGTGTGGATGGAGAATCTGGTAGATTATCCTGAGATGATGCGTCAAGTTGATGAATGGAAGGCTTCCGGTTCCAGGCTACCGTTCACGAAGTACCGGAAAGCGAACTTCGCTGGTGCCTACGCCTCTGATTCTGGCCTGTGCTTTCTGGAGGCATTTCAAATGGCGTGTACCTACCTGGGCCGCCGCGACCTGGTCACGCTGAAAATGTGGGACGCGTTTGAGGACGCGTATCCTCGGAACATGGAATACGGTGTCCTTCGCCGAGATGCTGCTGCCTTCTACGAGTATCTCCGTTCTCTCCAGATCGAGTTGAATTACGAGAAGCTTTGTCGCAAGGTGGTGAAGAATTCTTACCACAATGTCGAACGCTTTGCTGTCTTCGTTTATGGGCTGGATCCGGGAGTTTACCTCACGTGTGCTGGTGATGGAGACCTCGAGCACTGCTTTGTTATCGTCGTTCACTCACCCCAGTTTGTTCAAGTCCTGGACGGGTATGATGAGAAGTCCGAACCGCCGTACAAAATTCAAACGCTTGAGAACCAGCTCTGGATTCAATACGTTCGCTTTATGAACTTTGTGGAGATCGTCCCGGAATCCCAAGGCAGCAGTGGGAAACGCAAGAAGCGCAGCGAAAAGAAGTCGTCAAGCGCCTGAAGATGTTGCAGTAACTGCGGACGTCTAGGAGATACGCTTTCCCCTTTCAATTTCTTTTTCGTCTTCTTCGTTTGGTTTTCCGTTGGTTTTCAAATTCCGCGATCAAGTTTGGAATTTGTGATAAGTTCTCGACTGGTTCCCAAGTTGGGTCTTCTTCACCCACCCACTCCACCAGAAACTGCACGCGCCGTTTTCGTGTTCGTTTCCCGAGGAGTCGATTCACGAGTTGGCCGATACTTCCGTCGGCCATTACCACATCATGGGGGCGGGAACTTCGTGTCGGCGTGATGTAAGGTTTTAACGACCCCGTGTTAAAACTGGATGGAGCTTGTTTCCTGACTGGATATTCAGCTCATATGCGTGGTTGTGGATGCGTCGGACAACACTGTATGGTCCAATCCACTTCGGCCCCAATTTCGACGAATTTGGCAACCCTGTGTGTTTTGGGTCCAAATGCTGCGTGCTAAGGTACACACGATCGCCGACTTGGAATTCTTGCTCTTGACGATTGTGGTTGTACACATCTTTCATCCGCTCTTGTGCCTGCGCTAGAGCTTCACGACATCGCAACAGTATTGCAGCTTGTTTCTCTTGGAATTCGGCTCCACGTTTGCTGGTGACCACTCCCTTTAGTTGCTCCGCGGTCAATTGCAGAGGGTTCAAAGGAACGTATCCCAGGTCTGCCTCGAAGGGAGTAGTCTTCGTGCTCGAATTCACGGTCGAGTTAACTGCAAACTCTGCGTTGGCGAGGTGGAGATCCCAGTCGTCCTGCTGTGGCCCCACAAAACTACGAAGATATTCTTCCAGCGTCCGATTCATTCGTTCCGTCTGACCGTCGCCTTGAGCACGATGGGCTACCGTCATGTTCAGCGTCGTACCGATGGACTTGAAAATGTACTGCCAAAAGGCAGACACGAATTTGCGATCTCGATCGGACACGATGCTTGTCGGCATTCCGTGATGTCGCCAGATGTGGTCGATGAACAGACGAGCTACACCTTCTGCTGTTACCGTTTTCGTAGTCGGCACGAAGTGACATCTCTTGGTCAATCGGTCGACAACTACCCAGATCGAGTCTACTTTGCCCTTCGTGGGTGGTAGATCCGTGATGAAGTCCATGGAAATGGATCGCCATCTTTCATCTGGTATACGAAGTGGTTCTAGGAGTCCTGGTGGTTTCGTCAACCGTGGCTTGTTCCGACGACATGGTTCACAGTCTGCAATGTACTTTTGAATCGACTTGAACATCTTGGACCAGTACCAATTTCGCGCTAGCGATAAGTACGTGCGCTCTGCACCGGGGTGGCCCCGTAGTTGGACTCGTGACATTCGCCGATGATACGTAGACGAAGCTTCAGCGAGTTGGGAACTACGAGCCGAGGAACATCATCCACTGGGGATTGGTACCATAACAGATCCTGAACCTCCGTGTAGTTCCTGTACTTCTTTCGCTGTTGCTTGGATTTCCGATGGTTCTCCATTTGCGCACGATCCCTGATGGCTGCCAAGATTGCACGTGTCTCGCGGTCCTTTGAGTATGCTGCTTTGATGTCCTTAACCAAATCGCTGTCCGTCGCCACCTCCGTTATCTCTAGCTGGAACGACGAGTTGTTGAAGCTTGTGACACTTAGATCATGGAAGAACTTCGTCTCCGGTTGCAAGTCTGGTCGTCTGCTCAAGGCGTCAGCGATCCCATTCTTCGCGCCCGGAAGATGTGAGAATATCGGTTGATACTCGGCGAGGATGTCGTACCAGCGTGCAAGACGTCGATTTGCCATCTTTTGCGTAAAGAGCCCCTCGAGACTCTTGTGGTCTGTTTCCACTATTGGTGGTTTGTCCAAGCAATATATCCGGAAAGCGGCAAGTGCATGTACAATGGCCAAAAGTTCTTGCTGCTGTGTTGGATAATTCAATTCGGCTGACTTCATCTTCCGGCTGGTATAAGCGAGTGGTCGCTCCACGCCGTCAACAACTTGGAAGAGAACGCCTCCAACCGCAAACTTGCTTGCGTCCGTACGCAAGTGCATGGGCTGTGTGAAATCAGGCAAATGCAGCACTGGCGGGTTGCACAACCGCCGTTTCAGCTCTTTGAAGTTCTTCAGCTGCTCGTCGCTGAAGTGGATCTTTGCGTTACGCTTGTTCGTTTTCTTTAATAGCGCGAACATGGTTGCTGTTAGCGAAGCGTACTCTGGACAAAATCGTTGGACGTAACCTGTCAAGCCTAGAAAGCTGTGAAGCTCCTCTTGGGTTCGTGGTACGGGCCAGTCCCTTATGGTCTGTACCTTATCGGGATCCATGCGTACGCCATTTCGTCCGACGAAATCTCCAAGACAAGGAATCTCGTCTGCGCAGAAGACACACTTGGAGAGCTTGACGTACAGCTTGTTGTCGCGTAAGATGTTTAACGTCTTTCGAATCGCTTCCAAGTGCTCTTCAATCTGCGGTGACTTCGTGAAGATGTAAATATCGTCGTAGAACGACTTCGTGTTCTCCATCCCACGAAACATCTTTGAAGTCAAGCGATGCATTGTTGCCGGCGCGTTACAGACTCCCATGGGCAGCACAAGATACTCCCAGAGTCCGTTTGGTGCTTGAAATGCCGTGAACTTGATGTCCTCTTCTCGCATGCGAACTTGGTAATACGCTGACATCAAATCCATCGTCGAAAACCAGTATGCTCCCGCCATTGCGTCCAGGATGTCTTCTTTCCTTGTCATCGGGATACTTTGGCGGATCGTGTTGGAATTCAAGTACCGATAGTCATGGACAATCCGCCATCCGACAGGCTTCCGGACACAGAACGTTGGCGCAGCATGTGGGCTGATACTTGGTCTGATGAGTTTCTTCTTCACCATATCTTCAACCCAGAGCACTATCTCGCGTTGTTGCTCAGGTGATTGTCGCCACTGTTGCCGATACATAGCGAGATTTGGGTCTTTCACGTCGATCCGGTGCTCGATCTCTCGCTTCTCTGGAAGACCCTCAGGAAGTTCGGGACGGAACACCGTGTCCTTATACTCCGTCAACAGGTCAAAAGCTGGATTCGACCGGAAACTCTCCCAATCTGTTTCCAGGTAGCGTTGCGCTTTCGCTGTTTCGACATTGTCGGGTTGGTCACGCCGTTGCAGTGAGCGTGCGACGTTCTTTATCGTATCATTCGTCAGAACCAACATGAAGTCAGGTTCTTCTGGAGTCTTCGTCTTGATCCTCAAGAACTTCCGAAGTTTTTTCGCGTGATGAATTTGGTCTGCACACCGTTATCATCGACAACACCCATCATGAACATCTTGTCTACGACGGTGTCTTTTCCCCGGACGTTGCTGCTTTCCGCACGCACTACGTCCTTATCCGAAGACGACTTCGTGCTGTCTTCTCGTGTCGGACCTCCGCCGACTGAAGCTTCTTGTTGTTGTTCGCAAACAACACTTGGGGCGCTACTCAACGCAGCTTCGCGAACAAGATTGTCAGGTGACTTCACATCCGTTTCCAGCGCGGCGCCTCGACAGGAATCGGGTCTTTTCGCCGATAGACCTTTCGCCCCGACAGATCTCCGAAGCCCGGAGGCATTCACCGGTCCGCCTTCCTCGATCGGTACACTGACGTCGATTGCTCGCTTGACTCGCTGAGTCTCTATTGTTGTTCCTTCGATCCTGCGACTTCTCCAGTTGATCTTCGGCTGCGTGTCCTCGAAGAACGGAATCCCAAGGATGCAGTCGAATTCGTCCGGGATATCATAGACAACCGCGACGCACCTGTACGCCTTGTCCGATCCCGCTGCCATGATATGCAACAGCAACACTTCCAGTGCTGCCTCGACGATTTGATTATCTCCAAGTTTGACACGAATATTCTTGTCATCGAACTTGGTGGTCTGGAGCTGGTGCTCGTTGACCCATTTTCGCGACACATAGATTGTGGTGGCACCGCTATCTAGCAACATGCTTCGTGTCTTGATGCACGTGTTGTTCACGGTGATTTCTCCCGACACAGTGAACAGTGGGCGCGACTTGTATACCAGAGGGTTTTCGCACAGAAGGTTGAGGCTGATATTCTCCAGCTTAACGGTTCCGGCTACTTTCTCGACCACGCCAGGACCCTCGCTCACTGACGTGGTTTGTCGTTTCCCTGTTTGGCTTGTTCCTTCTTCCAAGCGAAGCAATCAGCCTTAATATGGCCGGGTTTCTTGCAGAAGAAGCACGTGCGGCTCTCGCCATCTTTAGACTTCGAACTCGCTTTGAAACGGCCTTTGCCACGGAGGGGTTTGCTCTTTGAGCGTTTCCCTGGAGCTGAGCTGCGGTTGCTTGGAGTTTTCGTCTTGTCTTGGTGAACTTGACGGTCACGTGCTTCTTCTACGAAGTGGGTGACCTCGTACTTGACCGCGAGATCCATGGCGCCACTCAGCGTTTCAGGATTCTCAAGTTTGACGTAGCTGCGCGTGCGGGGCTTCAGCCCGTTTGCATAACACAGTACTTGATCAAGAACGCTCATTCCTTCGACACGGAAGATGAGAGCAGAGTACTCGCCGTTGTACGTCTCGATGTCCGCCGTTTGCTTGAGACGCTGGAGTTTCTCTCGCAGCACCGACTGGTAGTTCGACGCCTCGAAGTGTTGGAGCACATGCTCACGGAAAATCCCCCACGTGTGCTCCCCACTCGGTGTCGTCGACGACCAGTGGAGAAACCAGCCGGACGCCGGCTTCTCCATCGCTGATCCTGCGATGCCTGGCAGGCGGGCGCTCTCGTTTTCAATTGCGATGCCGTTGATCCGGCACGCGTTCTCCACTTGGAACAGCCACTCCCTCACGTCTTCCCCTCGCTTCCCCGTGAACTTGGGCAATTGGCTTGGAACTCTTGAGCGGTCCGCCATCGCCTGGTTGAGTCGATCGATCTCAGCACGAAGCTGGGCATTCGTGGGAGGCATGGGCGTCAAAGGGGCTGGGACCAACAAGTGCTACCAGTTTATCAGTTTCGGAGATCTGTGGGGAGGGCGGCCAAATACAAGAGTGCCGTCCCCCAGCAGTTCAGGCGGATGGAGGCCACGTGGCCTCCACAGCTGCCCTACGTCTGCTGTTATATTAAAAATACTATACTATACAATTCCTAGACATTTAAATCCTTTCCTCTGATTGGATACAAGTAGCCTTCGGGACACGACTTCACACACGAATCGTCGGCAGCGTAGTAGCCCGCAGGGCAATCCTTCACGCAGTTGTCGCCGTCTGCAGAATACCCTGCCGGGCAGTCCTTCACGCACGCATCGTCGACTGCCGAATAGCCCTCGGGACAACTCTTCACACAGGTATCGCCCACAGGGTAATATCCGGCGGCACAATCCTTCACGCAGTCGTCGCCGCTCGGCGAATAGCCCGCGGAGCAATCCTTCACGCACGTGTCATCGACAGGAGAGTAGTCGAGCGGGCAGATCTTCACACACGAGTCACCATCCGCCGAATAGCCCGCCGGACAGTCCTTCACGCACGAGTCGCCATCCGCCGAATAGCCCGCCGGACAGTCCTTCACGCACGAGTCGCCATCCGCCGAATAGCCCGCCGGACAATCCTTCACGCAGTCGTCCCCGTTGGGAGAATAGCCCGCTGAGCAGTCCTTCACACACGTTTCCCCACCGCCGTGTAGCCGAGCGGACAGCTCTTCACGCAGTAGTCGCCAACGGCGTAGTGATCCGCCGGACAGTCCTTCACACACGAGTCGCCATCAGCCGAGTAGCCTGCCGGACACTCTTTCAAGCACGAGTCGCCGGCGGCGTAGTAGCCTTCGGGACACGACTTCACACACGAATCGTCGGCAGCGTAGTAGCCCGCAGGGCAATCCTTCACGCAGTTGTCGCCGTCTGCAGAATACCCTGCCGGGCAGTCCTTCACGCACGCATCGTCGACTGCCGAATAGCCCTCGGGACAACTCTTCACACAGGTATCGCCCACAGGGTAATATCCGGCGGCACAATCCTTCACGCAGTCGTCGCCGCTCGGCGAATAGCCCGCGGAGCAATCCTTCACGCACGTGTCATCGACAGGAGAGTAGTCGAGCGGGCAGATCTTCACGCAATAGTCCCCGGCCGGGAAGTAGCCCCCGGGCAGTCCTTCACACACGAGTCACCATCCGCCGAATAGCCCGCCGGACAGTCCTTCACGCACGAGTCGCCATCCGCCGAATAGCCCGCCGGACAATCCTTCACGCAGTCGTCCCCGTTGGGAGAATAGCCCGCTGAGCAGTCCTTCACACACGTTTCCCCACCGCCGTGTAGCCGAGCGGACAGCTCTTCACGCAGTAGTCGCCAACGGCGTAGTGATCCGCCGGACAGTCCTTCACACACGAGTCGCCATCAGCCGAGTAGCCTGCCGGACACTCTTTCAAGCACGAGTCGCCGGCGGCGTAGTAGCCTTCGGGACACGACTTCACACACGAATCGTCGGCAGCGTAGTAGCCCGCAGGGCAATCCTTCACGCAGTTGTCGCCGTCTGCAGAATACCCTGCCGGGCAGTCCTTCACGCACGCATCGTCGACTGCCGAATAGCCCTCGGGACAACTCTTCACACAGGTATCGCCCACAGGGTAATATCCGGCGGCACAATCCTTCACGCAGTCGTCGCCGCTCGGCGAATAGCCCGCGGAGCAATCCTTCACGCACGTGTCATCGACAGGAGAGTAGTCGAGCGGGCAGATCTTCACGCAATAGTCCCCGGCCGGGAAGTAGCCCCCGGGCAGTCCTTCACACACGAGTCACCATCCGCCGAATAGCCCGCCGGACAGTCCTTCACGCACGAGTCGCCATCCGCCGAATAGCCCGCCGGACAATCCTTCACGCAGTCGTCCCCGTTGGGAGAATAGCCCGCTGAGCAGTCCTTCACACACGTTTCCCCACCGCCGTGTAGCCGAGCGGACAGCTCTTCACGCAGTAGTCGCCAACGGCGTAGTGATCCGCCGGACAGTCCTTCACACACGAGTCGCCATCAGCCGAGTAGCCTGCCGGACACTCTTTCAAGCACGAGTCGCCGGCGGCGTAGTAGCCTTCGGGACACGACTTCACACACGAATCGTCGGCAGCGTAGTAGCCCGCAGGGCAATCCTTCACGCAGTTGTCGCCGTCTGCAGAATACCCTGCCGGGCAGTCCTTCACGCACGCATCGTCGACTGCCGAATAGCCCTCGGGACAACTCTTCACACAGGTATCGCCCACAGGGTAATATCCGGCGGCACAATCCTTCACGCAGTCGTCGCCGCTCGGCGAATAGCCCGCGGAGCAATCCTTCACGCACGTGTCATCGACAGGAGAGTAGCCGAGCGGGCAGATCTTCACGCAATAGTCCCCGGCCGGGAAGTAGCCCCCGGGCAGTCCTTCACACACGAGTCACCATCCGCCGAATAGCCCGCCGGACAGTCCTTCACGCACGAGTCGCCATCCGCCGAATAGCCCGCCGGACAGTCCTTCACGCACGAGTCGCCATCCGCCGAATAGCCCGCCGGACAATCCTTCACGCAGTCGTCCCCGTTGGGAGAATAGCCCGCTGAGCAGTCCTTCACACACGTTTCCCCACCGCCGTGTAGCCGAGCGGACAGCTCTTCACGCAGTAGTCGCCAACGGCGTAGTGATCCGCCGGACAGTCCTTCACACACGAGTCGCCATCAGCCGAGTAGCCTGCCGGACACTCTTTCAAGCACGAGTCGCCGGCGGCGTAGTAGCCTTCGGGACACGACTTCACACACGAATCGTCGGCAGCGTAGTAGCCCGCAGGGCAATCCTTCACGCAGTTGTCGCCGTCTGCAGAATACCCTGCCGGGCAGTCCTTCACGCACGCATCGTCGACTGCCGAATAGCCCTCGGGACAACTCTTCACACAGGTATCGCCCACAGGGTAATATCCGGCGGCACAATCCTTCACGCAGTCGTCGCCGCTCGGCGAATAGCCCGCGGAGCAATCCTTCACGCACGTGTCATCGACAGGAGAGTAGTCGAGCGGGCAGATCTTCACGCAATAGTCCCCGGCCGGGAAGTAGCCCCCGGGCAGTCCTTCACACACGAGTCACCATCCGCCGAATAGCCCGCCGGACAGTCCTTCACGCACGAGTCGCCATCCGCCGAATAGCCCGCCGGACAATCCTTCACGCAGTCGTCCCCGTTGGGAGAATAGCCCGCTGAGCAGTCCTTCACACACGTTTCCCCACCGCCGTGTAGCCGAGCGGACAGCTCTTCACGCAGTAGTCGCCAACGGCGTAGTGATCCGCCGGACAGTCCTTCACACACGAGTCGCCATCAGCCGAGTAGCCTGCCGGACACTCTTTCAAGCACGAGTCGCCGGCGGCGTAGTAGCCTTCGGGACACGACTTCACACACGAATCGTCGGCAGCGTAGTAGCCCGCAGGGCAATCCTTCACGCAGTTGTCGCCGTCTGCAGAATACCCTGCCGGGCAGTCCTTCACGCACGCATCGTCGACTGCCGAATAGCCCTCGGGACAACTCTTCACACAGGTATCGCCCACAGGGTAATATCCGGCGGCACAATCCTTCACGCAGTCGTCGCCGCTCGGCGAATAGCCCGCGGAGCAATCCTTCACGCACGTGTCATCGACAGGAGAGTAGTCGAGCGGGCAGATCTTCACGCAATAGTCCCCGGCCGGGAAGTAGCCCCCGGGCAGTCCTTCACACACGAGTCACCATCCGCCGAATAGCCCGCCGGACAGTCCTTCACGCACGAGTCGCCATCCGCCGAATAGCCCGCCGGACAGTCCTTCACGCACGAGTCGCCATCCGCCGAATAGCCCGCCGGACAATCCTTCACGCAGTCGTCCCCGTTGGGAGAATAGCCCGCTGAGCAGTCCTTCACACACCCCACCGCCGTGTAGCCGAGCGGACAGCTCTTCACGCAGTAGTCGCCAACGGCGTAGTGATCCGCCGGACAGTCCTTCACACACGAGTCGCCATCAGCCGAGTAGCCTGCCGGACACTCTTTCAAGCACGAGTCGCCGGCGGCGTAGTAGCCTTCGGGACACGACTTCACACACGAATCGTCGGCAGCGTAGTAGCCCGCAGGGCAATCCTTCACGCAGTTGTCGCCGTCTGCAGAATACCCTGCCGGGCAGTCCTTCACGCACGCATCGTCGACTGCCGAATAGCCCTCGGGACAACTCTTCACACAGGTATCGCCCACAGGGTAATATCCGGCGGCACAATCCTTCACGCAGTCGTCGCCGCTCGGCGAATAGCCCGCGGAGCAATCCTTCACGCACGTGTCATCGACAGGAGAGTAGCCGAGCGGGCAGATCTTCACGCAATAGTCCCCGGCCGGGAAGTAGCCCCCGGGCAGTCCTTCACACACGAGTCACCATCCGCCGAATAGCCCGCCGGACAGTCCTTCACGCATGAGTCTCCGTTGGGAGAGTAACCCGCGGGGCAGTTTTTCACGCATACATCCCCGTTTGGTGAATACCCAGATGGGCAGTTCTTTACGCACGAGTCTCCGTTGGGCGAGTAGCCTGCGGGGCAGTTCTTCACACACGTTTCCCCACCGCCGTGTAGCCGAGCGGACAGTTTCTAACACAAGCGTCGCCGTCTGCAGAATACCCTGCCGGGCAGTCCTTCATACACGAGTCTTCACCGTTGGCAGAGTATCCGTCGGGGCAGATCTTTACGCAGTAATCGCCGTCAGTGCTGTAGCCGTCTGGGCAAACTCTCTCACACGACCCGTACCGGAGCTCGTAGCCTTCCGGGCACGACTTAATACATTTGTTGCCTTGTGGGCTGAATCCCGCGGGGCATTTTTTGATGCACGTATCGCCCTGTGCCTCGTAGCCGGCCCGACAGTTCTTCACGCAGGTGCCTTGGACCTTGCTGTAACCTGATGGGCAACCCGTTCTCACCGTCCGCGTGACGACGCCCTCCCTTCTGAGGTAGGTCAGAATGTCGTGGTTCGCGCAGGCCTTGTCGGTGGCTCCGCTATAGATGGGCTTCAGGTATAGCGTGTCTAGTTGGACCGTTGTTTCGTCTACAACGGTGGTGCGCACACATGTCCCCTCATACCACTGCGACAGCCCTAGATTGCTCCATTTGCGGTTGCCGCCAGGAACAATGTTGGCGTAGTTCTGGCTGACGAGGTTGCTGTGGACCCCGAGGCAATGGCGAGGCTGAATTTCGACACGCCACCGGCCACCGTTGCGATCGTTGCGAGGGCACTGGCAGCGCCGGCAGCGGTGGCAATTGCAGTCGGCGAAACCCCAAGGACTGCTATCACACCGTTTGCCGCAAGTGCTGACACGACGGGTCCCGCAACGCCGGCGGTGACTAGCACGGTGGTCGCAGCGGCGACGACGGTCATGACGATACCGGCAATATCAAGCGCGGCCTCATTGGGGGCGACCTTGCAGGTCCACAGGTCCGGGGTGTTGTTGATGATGGAAAGAGAGGAACTCATCGACGTGGTTGAGGCCATCCTCGGAAGGGCGGTAGCTTGGCACCAACTGCAAGACGAAGAGGAAAACGGCGAGGTAGAAGATTTCAGACGTGCCCCCGAGGTGGCGAATTTGAGAATGCGAACGTTTGTCAAAGTGCTAATGGTCATGGAGCCCCGGTAAGGATTTCTGTGTGCTTTCGGAAACGGCCTCGAGGCGTCCCTACGAAAGATATGCCGGTCCGAGATCGGGATCAAACGTCGGTATGAGCCTCCCTCCCCCTACCACCACCCAAGTCGCTGACACGAAAAATGCCGCGCAAGAAACAATGAAGTCATCACTGACGGGGACGTAATAGTACGTAATACCGAGATGCATCGGGGTCGGTAGGAACGACGATCTCGGCAAGAAGAGCAATGCTGCTGAGGTGCGCGGACACGGTATACTAGGAGGCTGCAGCTGCGCCACCTAGCGCGAGCCGTTTTCAAAAAGTCGATCCTCGTTCGTATAACTGCTGAATCCGGCGCCAGGGGCTCTACCAGCAGTCGCGGCTCGCCAAAAGCTGCTGCACGACCGGATTCGTCTACGAGGACTGCCCCAGGCATTCCGCAATTTGATCCGATTCGCGTTAGTCCCTTCCGATGATGCGAGTTGGAGTTACCGTCGTCGCAATCGCCTTCGTGTGTGCGGATGCGGTGAGCCAAGAGAACAATGACACGAAGTTGGAGCTCTTGGCTGCTAACGATTTCAACGCCGAAGGCGTCTGCTACTGGGGCAGGCCCTGTCGTGCGATTTGGACGCCCCCACGAACAATCTCAAGCTGAGCGACGATGACTGCATCGTGCCGATTCCTGTCCCCACGGACAACTACGTCGCCGATCTCCGACGAAACAAGTACGACAACATCCCGGAGAAAGTAGCTTCACAGCGGCCGTTCATCCAGATCACGTCCACCTTAAAAGGGTCGTCGACGACAACATCTACCGCAAAGGTTGCTTGGCACGAGTACGTGGCCAACCCGACTGCGGTGCAGAAGCAGATTACGTTTGGCTCTCCTGGTGTACGACATGTTGATCGTCGCCAAGGACTACGACCGCGAGGCCTCTTGTATCGGATGCATCGCCATCCTCGACATGTTTCGGCCACGTTACGGAACCGCCGGGACTTGCCCCACCCCAATCACCACTCCGCAGACGCTGACCACCGCCACGCTGACCGTCTTTCAGACGCAAGACACCAAGTACACGACGTATGTCAAAGACAGCAACGTCATCAACAATCCGGGCAGCGGCAGCTTGTGGAGACCCCATTGCGACGGACTTTGTGGCCAAGCGCACTCTTTTACGAAGCCGAGAAGGATTGCGCCTCGACCTGTTTCGATCCGACCACGCTAGCGACCAACGTGGCGAAACTCAAGACGAATCCGTTCACCACAAACCTCCAGACGAGCTCCAGCAGCCTCGAGTCGATGCTCAACGGACACTGCAACTGGTGCTGCAGGAAGACCAAGAACCTCAAGGAGTGGTTCACGCCCTACGCATGTCCTTCTGACTACGACCCCGACCCAGACACGCCTTTCACGTACTGCGACGGGGGTACAGGGATCCCAAACACGTGCTCGATCAACGTTTGCCTCCAAGCCAAGGGCCCCGACGTTGTCACGGCGTCGGCTGTCATTAAGTCGACAGTACAAACGGCTTCCACGAACACGCTCAACGCTCTGCCCAGTAAACCAGCAGGTAGTGACGCTTCCAAGAACGTCTACTACAGTATCCCCTGCACTACGTTCGACAAGACTGACCCCAACTGCCAGTACACTGTCAAGCTCTCTCAGCTGCTGGACGTCACCACGGGCTTCAATTCAAACTTCCCCGTCCCGTCGACGGAAACCACCAAATACAACAACTATATCTTCTGGCGCTACAACAAGGACGGCACGACGTGGATTAGTTGGAGCCCAGCGTCGGATAGCACCATCGCCTTCACCGACCCGAGCACCACCGTCATTATCGAGGCCTGGACGGCATGCGGGCGGGTGCTCCAAACGTCGTTCTCAGTCAACCTTTCGTCCACAGCACGCTGACCTGCAGCAAGTTCGATGCCATGTGGACGATCGTGGAAAAACCCGGGACCCAAGGGTCTGATGGCACGTATTGTGCGTATGGCGGGAGCGACTTCGCCCTCCTAAAGCTCAGCATGGCGGCCACCGATGTCCTGAACCAAGTCGACAGCACCGTCACGGGGCTGTACACGGGCATGAAGTGCGACGTCATGCTCAAGGAGACCGGCGGGTCCGACAAGCAGGTCGTCACCCTCATCGACGACTCCACGTCCACGACGATCGCCAAGTACTTCGGCATCGAGCTTGTGACCACCCCCACCACCGCGCAGAAGACGACGGGAAAGATCCATTGCACATTTACTCGCACCCCACGCACGAACACGGTCATGCTCGCGGAGGAGTCACCCCACCGGCACCAACTCGATCAGCTGCGATCACACGTTCTCCGTTACCGACTGCGATAAGCCGGAGCTAGTCAAAGCCAACAAAAACGACGTGTGCGCGGACAAATGCGCGGGCAATGCTGCGCCGGGGTTTTCGAATCCTGTGGAGGCGCTGTGGTCTCATCCACTGCGACGACGACGATCATGAAACCTTCAGCCACGCAGCAGTGCTGCGCCGCCTGCACTCAGACGCTCACATGCAAGAGCGTTGGCGTGACGGATGTCAAGCGATGCGAGCCGCCTCCGAGTCTACTACTCGCTGAGTTAAGCGCTGAGGAGGAGCATGAGTTCACGTACTCGACCGCGACGATGCTCATTGGTGCGAGTGCGGTGGTCGTCGTCGCAGCGGTCGTACTTGTCGCTCGCCGTGTGCGTCCCGCTCGTGTCAATTTGGAGGAAGATGCTTACTACCCTCTCCTCCACTGAAAAGGCAACCGGTGTAGGGGGCGCCAATGCATAATTCTTAGCTTTCGCGTTTTACATGTAGAGCGGGCGTCTTGAAGTGAGAAGGAAGATTGCTACATTTGCTCAAGCTGGTGCTTTAAGAATGTGAACATTGTTCAAACTCACTGCACCCTTAGATGTCGCTGCCGAACATTCTCGCTGTTGTAGTACCCTATCTGTTCGAGTCCCAGTCGACATTGTCGCTCGATGCAGCTTATCAAAGTGATCCAGGGCACGATCACTTGCCGTGCAAGTTGAGAATGCCAACGACGACATCTTGACAGCACCCAACGTTACCCTCCGTAGTGTCTGCAATCAAAGCGGAATGCAATGCAAGTACGTGCATTTAACTTTGTTCCTATCAGTGCAACAAAGGCTAATCAACCATATACAAGCTCGACGCACGGGAGCGAATGCACACCATAATAATCCACGTCTTCGTTGTGATCCGCCTTACTCAAGCAGCGGGTAGTACGCATCCTCGGCCACCTTTGCACGCTCAGCCGCATTCGCACGATGCTTGACCACAACCAGCGCCACGACCGCGATCATCGCACTTGCACCAATTAGAGCCATGGTCGACGTGCTGGCAAGCGACTCTTGTTCAGCAGCAGCAGACAGATCGGCCAGCAACAGGGGCGACGGGGGTGGAATCTGGCAACGCTTGACACTCGTTGAAGCCACAGCCTGGCACGTGATATCGGGGTCACAGGCGGCGCAGCACGCTTGGTCTGTCGTCGAGATGGTCGTTGTCAATGCAGAGGCCGACACAACCGTACCGCCGCACGGCTCGCCCACACCAGGGAGCGCGTTGCCCGCGCACTCGTCGGCACAGACGTCGGCTTTGTCGCCGTGGAACAGCACAGGTGCGTCGCAGTCGGTAAGAGTGAACGAGTGACTGCACGAGATTGAGTGGGGGTCCGTGTCGGCCATCAAGACCGAATTGACGTGTGCCGTTCGCGTGAACACACACTGCAGAGTGACGGCCGTCTTCTGCGCCGTGTTGGGGTTGTTTACCAACTCGACAGCGAAATCCTCGTTCACCGTCGTTGTCGTCACGTCCACAAGCGTCTTGGTCGCTGGATCCGGAGAGGCGCCGTCTTCCTTGACTAGGATCTCACACTTGGCGCTTGCGTAATTGCCAGTCACCTCACCTGCCTTGGTCGGGATGACATCCGTGATGTCCATGTCCAAAGTCACGATGGCGAAGTCGCTACCCGGGTACGTGCAGTAAGCGGTTCCCCACAGGGTGCGTTGAAGTGGGCAGCGTCCACATTGCATCAAAGAGGTCGCAAGTCAGCGTGCTGTGCACGTACAACTTGACATCGAACGTGAACGTTGCTCCTACTTGTCCACAGGCCGTCCAAGCCTCGATAGCAACGGTCGTACTAGGGTCCTTGAACGTGATGGGGTGTCCGCCTTGGGGTCCCAAGTCACCCAGGCACTGCCGTCGAGGTTGTAGCGCCAGAACACAAAGTCCGTCACATCACTAACACCAGGAATGGAGTTTGATCCGTGAGGAGCAGCGTCAAGAATGTCGGACAGTTTTGGGGAGTAGTGGCAGGAACTGTCGGTATCGCTGAAATCGGTGCATGGAATGGCGTAGTAGACGTTACTCGAGCTATCAGCTCCAGCGGGTGGCGTGGGCAGCGCACTGATCACATGATCCGAAGCAGTCGTGACGGCACTGCGGATGTGGATCGACTTTGTGGCGATGTCATTGCCCGTGGCTGTGAGAGTCAAGTCGATGCCACACGAGTCAGACCCCAGGCACTCTTCACTGGGCCAGGTGCCCGGGCAAGCGTAAGCTACATGGTGCTCCTTGAGCGTTTTCGACTTTGTGCAATGCCAGTGGCAAGCGGCGTTGAGAGTGGTTTCGAGGGCAGGAGCGGCGGTGGCCAAGTCGGTGGCGAACGGGCTCGTCTTTAGGATGTTCAGATTTGTGGCCAGGGTTCCGTCACTAAAGCAAGCCCCGTTAAAGTCCTGCAGCGTG